>SNQJ01S0113550.1:8935-21871 GCA_010110895.2 Picea sitchensis
CTTACAAGTAAAACAAAGCTCTGAAGGAATTTTTATTTCTCAAGGAAAATATTTGAAAGAAATGTTGAAGAAATTTCAGATGGAAGATTCTTCTACAGTTAGAACACCTATGGTGGTTGGTTGCAAGATGAGTAAAGATGATATCTCACCTGATGTTGATCAAAGGACATATCTCTCTATGATAGGCAGTCTTTTGTACATCACAACATCACGTCCTGATATAATGCAAGCTATTGGAATGGTAGGTCATTTTCAGCCTGCTCCTAAACAAAGTCATTTGGTAGCTATCAAAAGGATATTTAAATACTTGAAGGGAACAATGACTTATGGTCTGTGGTATCCTAGAAATCATAATTTCTAGTTAACTGCTTATTCAGATGTAGACTAGGAAAACTGCATTGATGAGAGAAAAAGCACCAGTGGAGGAGCATTCTTTCTGGGTGACTCATTAGTTGCATGGCTTAGTAAAAAGCAAGGATCCATTTCATTATCCACTACAGAGGAAGAATACATTGTTGCTTCTACTTGTTGCACACAAATTTTATGGATGATACAAACTCTTGCAGATCTGAAGGTAACTTACACTGACCCTATTCCAATTCATTGTGATAACACCAGTGCCATTAGTGTCTCCAAGAATCCTATTCTTCATTCAAATACCAATCATATTGCAATCAAGTAACATTTTCTCAGAGAACAAGTTACAAACAGAATTGTTCAACTGAATTATATACCTTCTACAGAACATATTGCTGATATCTTTACTAAACCATTAGCAGCGACCCCTTTTGGATATCTTCGTCAAAAGTTGGGGGTTATAATCTCATGTGTCTAATCTGTTCACCTGGTCAGGGGGAGTACTTATTGAATATCTGGTGTATCTCCAAGATGCTTATAGTCGACAGGGGGAGTATGTTTTGCAACAGATCAGGGGAAGAATGTTTCTTATTTGACATTGATGTCAAAGGGGGAGAAAAGAGTTTGGGAGGAGAGTTGAGTCCTATGCATGAGATTCGAGTCCAAATGCATGTGGGTGCTTGTGTTGCCATCAATTCCAAAGGGGGAGATTGTTGGCAAATATTTAACAGACAACGAATGAAAAATATTTAATAGACATCGAATGCTTGTCATTGATGGAAAGTAGCATAAGTACAAGAAGAATGTATAGAGGATTGATGGCATTAGTACAGGAAGTTTGTAACAGACAGGAAAACAGAAGATAAGTTTAGGAAGATCGAATGATCGAAGGCAACGCAACTAGGCAAATAGAAGATAAGTTCAGGTTGATCGAATAATCGAAGGCTCGTAAAGCTTGAGAAGCATTTCTGATCGTTGGATCCATTCAAAATTCCTGAAAGAACGAGGGTCGTCAGATCTGAATGTAGATAAGAAGAGATCATTGAAGAGGAGGATAGATCTCAGGCGTTAGATCCAAGTGCAGGATCCGACCATCGTTGGATCAAGAAGAACCCGCACGTCCTTTAAGGAACAAGGAGAAGGGGGCATAATCGTGATATCCAAAATCATGACTTAATCGGAGCCGTTAGATCAAGGTTGAATCTGGACCGTTGATCTCAGTTCATGTCGGAGTTTCGGGGAACGAGAACCGTTGATTCCAATCCATGTCATGGTTTTGAGGATCGCGTGTTGGAGATGTCAAAGTTTCTTAACATCAGGAATCTCGATATTGTGATATGTGAAATCATGATTTAATCACAGCCATTGAATCGAGATCAGATCTGGACCGTTGATCCGACCTCATGTCGGAGTTTTGTGAATCGGGACTTTGAAGTGACAAAAACACTGGACATCAAGGATGAAAAAATCGCGATATGCGAAATCATGATTTAATCGCAACCGTTGAATAGAGATCAGATCTGGACTGTTGATCTAACTCCATATCGGATTTTCGCAAATCGTGACATGGAGAGGCAAAGAACCCATTGCAAGAAGAATGTCGAAATCGTGAAATCGTGATTCAATCGTAGCCATCGACTCAAGATCACATCTGGACCATCGAATCACAGGACATGTGTTAAGTGATCGAAATTTCACTGACTTGGGGTCAAAGGAGCACAGTGTCGAAAATCACGAAATGAGAAATCGCGAAAGCGCTTTTTGCATAGGCACTTGGTTATGACCATAGTCATATTGGGGAAGGAGATAGTGCATAAAAGTTCTATATCAGAACTTCGGGGATCGCGAAATGAAGTGTAGAGACACTCAACACAGGATTGTCGAAATGCTGAAACCCGATTTAAAGGCAATGTCAATAAAGTTCATCCAACGACGCAGATAAATTGGAATACGATCGGAAGGTTATTGTTCTCTCTCACAGCTAACCCCTCATTTATGAATCTGTTAGTGAAACGGATTCATGATTGTTGATTAGTTGGCGTTTCAGTTGCTTAGACAGTTGTCATATTTTTGCCTAAGGAGTTGGGAAGTTGAACGGTCGTGTAGGTGTGTATAAAAGAAAATGAGACAGACTGTGTGCGGTTGGTCGTTCTGTATGAGAAAAGAATGAAACTGTAAGAAAAGGAAAATGAGAGAATGCGCAGGAGGAGATTGAGCATATGTGCAGTGTGATATGAAACACAGAGAAGAATAACAGAACAAGTTGAAGAAGAGTAGAATGAGAGAACGAGTTGATGCAGAGCATACCTGCTGAACAGACAGAGGAAGAGAAGAGCAACAGAACAGTGTGTAGAAGACCAGATTTACAGAACAAAGACAGATTGGTAAGAACTGATTTATCTATAAAGTTGATTTTTTATTTATCCATTCATATTCTAGGGAGGTTGGGAGGTGCTCGGGAGGACTGTTGTCCTCATAGGTTCAAGTAGGAGCTTGAACAAAGGAAGTTGTAGCTTCCATCTAGTTGTATCCAGAGAAACCAGGGTGGTAGGGTGGTGCAAGGGAGAATAAGTGTTCTTTGTTATACAGGTTGGAGCCTGTGTAACTAGAAGTTGGTGCTTCCATCTAGTTGGTGCTGGAACATATAGGGAGTTGGTGCTTCCTTCTAGTGGGTGCTAGAGAAACTAGGGAGTTGGTGCTTCCTTCTAGTGGGTGCTAGAGAAACCAGAGAGTTGGTTCTCTCAAACAAGTTGCAGCTTGTAAAACAGAGGTAATAGCCTCACATTGAGTTGGTGCTCAATTAAAGATGATGTACAGAACTTAAAAGACTTCCTATCATTTCGAAGAATAAGAGGTTTTCTCCCTTTGTGGGTTTCCTCGTGAAAATCTGTCTCTGTGTATATCTTATATGTGACTGATGTCTTTTACTTTTACTATCTATTTGTTGTATAATGTTGATGATCACTTGAATAAAGATTAAGAATGTTTTAATAGACTTAATATTGTTTAAGCTCAAAGAAAACTGATTCACCCCCCCTCTTAGTTGTATTAGTAATTTCAACACTTCGAAGGCTCTAAATTATACTCTTCTTACCTTATGGAGATAAAGTGGAGATTCAAATGTATGTACATGAGATCTTTAGTTTTCTTTGAACCCAACCTATCAAGTTTTATTGATAAGATAATGCCATAGCCCCTTGTGACATGATGTATTTAGTTTTCTTTGTATCCAACTTATCGACTTTTATTGAGCAGATAATGCCATAGCCCCTTGTGAAGTAAAACAAAAGATTAGGGCCAACAACTCTTTTGGCCTTGCTCTATGAATGGTTCAACACTCAAAGGTGCCAAATTATTTTTATCATTAAAGGGTGTAAAGTAAAAAAGTTTCCCTAATATGTAAGAACAGTGTTATTTCTTTGAATCACTTACATTAGAGGAATTGTGAGGTTCAAAATGGGTTTCAAAACAAAAAATATGCTAGGAATATTGGTTCCATGTAAGCTTCCCTATTGGAATGAAATGGTGCACACCATCAATGGTGCCCATGGGGGTAGGGTAAGAAAAGATAAGGTATGTAAGATGATAAGCATAGGTTACGTCAAGTTAGGGTTGGAAGGTGAGAGCAAGGTAAGGTAGGGTTTGGTAGGGGAAAGTGAGAATTAGGTTTGTTAGGGTAAATATGCATACAATCATGAATGAATGAAATAAACTACGTATAATAAATGAAGTAAAGAACTACAATGCACATGAAAGGTAAATAAATAAAACACCATATAAAAAGATAGATTCATGAGTATTAATTATGTACCTTTTTGTACAATTGACACAACCTCTCCAGATATTCTAGTGATCAATTGCAATTCCTAGTGAAAATTCTTGTAGAAATTAATGAACCATGAAATGTTAAATTTATGATAAAATATTTAAGAAATATACATGCATTTAAAAATTTACATGAATATATAATGCATAAGAATAAAGAGGATTACCTTATTGAGCTTCTCTTTGGTTCGAGAATAGTTTAATATTCTCTATTGAACAAGAAAAACCACATGAAGGTGGAAGATCATATGGCCCCTCTCCCCCCGTCACATCACTCTCAATTACCCATACCCAATGCATGTACTTGAAAATAAATGAATTTATGTGCAAATATGTGTTATTCGTCATAAAGAAACATTCAACATTCATTCATTAAGTACTTATAAAATTCATTCATTAAGTACTTATAACATTCATTCATTCATTCGTAGGCAACAAATATTTCATGACATTAGTTTATATTATCAAAAATAATTTGTCATAATGTTATTACAATCACTTCTTTTTTGACTTTTTTCTTTTCACAAATTTAGAAATCAAGTGATCATCTTCTACAACATCTTTATTAGTTATTTTGGTTGCCTTTGCAGCTTGTCTTATTGTTTGTCAGGTAGTGTACTCACAATGTAGAATATGTTGTTGTAAGGTGCCAGGATCTACTGCAACAATGAAGAAATGTTAAATTTATATGTTTTGTTTATATCATTACAAGTATTTCATTAATAAAAACAACATTAGAGTGACACTCTTTACCTGACAGGGCCACATCATGTATTTCATATCCTTGTCTAGATACTTGTTCATATTGTACAAGATGACCCTCTGCATGATCATCTTGTATAGGATGACCCTCTACATGATCATCTTGTACATGATGACCCTTTGCATGATCATCTTGTACAACATGACCTTCATTGGTCGATCGTTCTCCATCCTGGGCATTATGTGTATTGTGGATTTCATGCTTAAAACAAAGAGGATCAATATTTTATGGCCAAAAGTAATAATGAATAGACTGAACAAGTAATCAATCTTAAATAAACTTTGTTTATTTTATTTACCTGCACGCAGGGTGGATCACTGGAATACTGTGTTGTCCCAACGCCCAAGATTTTTTGACATTGAACAACAACTGCAAAGTTGTACTGGAAGCCAAGCCTCAAGTCATCCTTCACTGGCACTTCGTTGAACTGGTCGACCTGGAATTTTGCATAAGATCATCAATTTCTCTTTTATGGTGAAACAAAAACAAATTTATATGCAATTTATTATTTGGATACAATATTTGAGTTATTGATACTTACAATTCATGCCATCAAATTTGAATAACCACCAGGCCCAAGCTTGTGCTAGCCATGCTTTTCTAGTTTGGCATTTTTTTCCTTTGATGTGTCTGGCAACCTATGAAAAGTTTGAAATAAGTTAGATGTTACAAATTCCATGTAAAAATAAAGAGTAATAAACATATAATTACATTGTTCAAAGTATTACATACCTTCATGTGCTCAGTGGTAGTTTTCCTTGTTTTCTTAAATCCCTCTCCCTTCCATCATCCAGCAAGGATTTCCACTCCCTTACTAGAATCATTGGAGGGCACTCATAACTAGGGTTCATTTCTAGATGAACCCTATATTGGCCCCTCACAATATTCATATGTTGGCCAACTTTCTTGAGAACCTCTGCTCGGTTGAAGGTCTCAACACTGAACATCCCAATAAAGCGATTAATTAGCTCATCTTTTAAAGTATTTCTTCTTTTATCCCACCCTATGGGGATGGTGGGACCAAATATCTCTAGTGACCAATAATTTATATGTTTAAAAAAAACATCATTTCCTACAAAATGATCATGTCATCATTAGTTTAAAAAGAATGATCCATTATTAAATTTAAATTAGATTATATATAATAGTTAAAACATTTCCATTAATACCTGGGTTCTTCTCTATATTTATGGGAACAAGATTTTCTCCTACCAAAAATGTGGTCTGCACTATTTTCGTGCTAATAACACGAGAAGATACAATAAATGTTGCTTGAGCAATACCAATACTACTCTTTGATGCATCGACCCCCTGGCCCTGTTTTTCATGATCTACCGTGCATCGAGAAGTAGAGGGCGCACCCACATATTCCATCTAGGGTGTCCTTCTATGTGTTTCCAACTGTTCAGTCGAAAAAAATGGCACATTTTCATATGCACATGGGGTTAGATGCATGTGATGTGAAGACTCGTCAGTAGCATAAATAGTAGCAGCAATCCCCTCACCAGGATTATGTGGATGAAAATACTCATGTAAAAAAAAAACATATTTTATTTCATGACATTTACTAGTATAAATATAAAACCATAAATGAATTCATCTTCTAATTAAAAATCCCGCATCTTACATTCAACGATTGAGTTCTCATTGTCAAACGATCAATCTTTTCTCTCATCTCCTACATCTCTGGCTGAATGAATACCAAACAAAGGATTTTCGTTTTTGTTTTACGTACTTATTTAACATCTAAAAGGGGTTAAGTGATCAGACAATGTGATCATCGCACATTATCTCATCGACATCCATTTCTATGGATTTATATTCTAATGGATATGCAGCTTGCGAAAAAAATATAGAAAACATTAATATTGAAAAACCAATATAGAAATATATGAAACCAATAGAATCATAAAAAAATGTAATAATACAACATATTTTATTTGTAGAATTACTATGGGTTATACCATCTGGGCCGGAGATGGTGTCCTCTGATCTATCAGGGAATTTCTCTGGTCAAGCGCTACTTGGAACAAAAATATTGAAAACAATAATATCTAAATGAAACCAATAGGCTCTCGAAAAAACTTAATTTAAGAACACATTTCTTATATTTTATTTGTAGAATTTATAATAGGGTATAGTTATTTCCCCGACAATGGCATCATCTCATCCATCAGGGACTTTCCCCGATCAACAACCTACAACAAAAATATTGAAACCATTAATATCGAAATGAAACCAATAGACTCTTAAAAAACATAATTAAAATTGAGGTATACCTACTGCCAAAAGGATGGTGTCATTTAATGAAACATATTCCTTATATTTCTTATATCGAAATGAAACATTAACAAAAATCATTAATTAACGAAAACATAAGTTATTAGATTCATTAATTACAGGTTTGGTGAAATGTTATATTTACCACTCTCATAGTAACAAAATTTGTATCTATTCGATTCAAATTGTAATTGATCAACAACTCTTCCCATACATCTATTGATTTTATGGCACACATGAAAACACTGTTTCCTTCATGCCCCTCAAATACACAATTGGGTTGTTTATTTGTAGACCTAGGTTGTGCACTATTTATAAAACCTGCAATATTCCTCGGTTCTTTTGGCCTTCCATTAATGTACATACTCAATAATTTATTTTGATTATTGTCTTTTAGCTATAAATACTTTGTAGAAACTCTATATATGTGCATACTGCATGTATATTGGACTAGACACATCCAATATCTGTAATTGTAGCAGGGTCCGACATACTCCATCAATTCAATACATCTATCATAACCCACCTTTATGCCATCCATGTGAAACAACCCCAAACCATGTAATGACGATGGTGCAATCCAAAATATCCTATCGTTCACACAAAAATCTATGTTTAGACGAGGAATATCCTTGGGTGCCCATTGTTTAACTATATGTGTGTACCTCAAGGGCACCTTGATGTCGCCTATGGTCTCATCATCATAAGAACATGACCCCCCTTCCGCGAGAAAAAAATCCATTAGTTTATGGAATTTTCTTCTAATATTTTGACATCTAGTTGATATCCCTCTTTTAGGCCTACTATATGCCTCACTATCCTCTAGTCTTCCTAAACTTCCCTCGCATGAGGAGGACAAATTTGACAAATACTTATTTTCTTGTACCTGCACTACTCCATTGAATGAGAAAAGTAGTTAACAAACATTTGTAGAAGGCGAAAAAAATCTATTGATTTAGAAATATGATACACTAAGAAATCCTCTCACTCTCCCATGAATACCTCATATCATATTTCTCCTCGATGTGTAACCAAAATTCACTACTTACAAAACCTTGTATACACCCACCCATCCATCATCCTTTCAATCATCTTACTCTCTATTTAATATTTCTTCACTAATCATATTGTGACTGTAATATTTGATTTATGTCTATACATAGATATATGCACCACAACTGAGCAAGGAAGTATAGTATGTAACCCTCGATCAAATATTATCGAGGGAATTTAGTTAGTTTGTTTGTTATTGTTGTGAGGAGATATGGAAAAAAGAAATCCATTGTAACAATCATGGTCTATTCAACTTCCAACAAGAAATACAAAAGGGACTATGGTAGATGTCATTAGTAAGCAAATATTTTGGAAGGATTAACTTGTTTATTTAAAAGTTGAAATAATGGGATCCATTTGGGAAAAGGATTTAAGCACTTTGTGGAGGTACATGGCCATGAAATATGCTTGATGGATGATGTTGAAGAATCATGAGCAATATAAGACTTATTTTAGAGATCAATTAACTTAAATAAATAAATTGTTCGCATTTTGTTGATGATACATTAGTCATGTGGAGAGCATCAACAATAATAGTTTCGATATTTAAGCTAGTGTTGGATCAATTCATGAAGGTGTTAGGAAGTCATATTAGCAAAGGAAAATGTCATGTGGATGGGTGTAACACCTCTCCCCAACAAGTTTCATATGTTGCATAGTTGCATAAAGTTGCATAAAGTTGCATAAGTTGCATAAGTTGCATAGTTGCACATAGTTGCATAAGTTGCATAAGTTGCATAGTTGCACATAGTTGCATAAGTTGAATAAAGTTGCATAAGTTGCATAGTTGCATAAAGTTGCATATAGTTTCATAGTTTCATGTTGCATGCATGCATTTCATGTGCATGAAAAATTAGTTTGCATGCATTTACAAGTTAAGGGCGAGTTGTAACTGAAGTCTCAAGTCAAGTCTCAAGCAAAAGTTAGGTTGAAAGTAAAATTCCTATGAGCTAGAAAAAAAAATATTCCTGATATTTCAAATGATGTAAATGCATTGATCTAGTGTGTTGGCACATCTAACACTATCGACCATGAAGAAATTTGAATTTCCATGTATAAGACTCAAGTTGTAAAAGGTCAAGTTGTAAAATCCGAGTTGCATAAAGTTGCATAAGTTTCATAGTTGCACATAGTTGCATAAAGTTGCATAAGTTTCATATTTGCACATAGTTGCATAAAGTTGCATAAAGTTGCATAAGTTGCATAGTTGCATAGTTGCATAAAGTTGCATAAAGTTGCATAAGTTGCATAGTTTCATAAAGTTGCATAGTCGCATGTTGCATGCATGACATGAATTGCATGCATGCATGTCATGTGCATGCTGAGTTAGTTCACATGCATTGCCAAGTCAAGGGAGAGTTGTAACTGAAGTCTCAAGAAAACTTTAGGTTGAACATAAAATTCCTATGAGCTAGAAACAAACAATCTTTCCGATATTGCAAATTATGTAAATGTATTGATCTAGTGCGTTGGCACATGTAACACTATCCACCATGAATAAATTCAAATTGGCATGTATAAGAGTCAATTTTAATGAGTTGTTAAACTCAGGTTGTAAAAGGTCAAGTTGTAAAAGTCGAGTTGCATAAATTTGCATAGTTGCACATAGTTGCATAAAGTTGCATAAGTTGTATAGTTTCACATAGTTCCATAAAGTTGCATAAGTTTCATAGTTGCATAAAGTTGCATAGTTGCACATAGTTGCATAAAGTTGCATAAAGTTGCATAGTTTCACATAGTTGCATAAAGTTGCATAAATTTGCCTAAGTTGCATAGTTGCATGCAAACAAGTTTCTATTTTCGATCCCTCTCCTTCTACTCTCCACGCCTTTATAGGAATAGGTCGACCCTCATTCTAGTCATTGATGGTTGTTGTAGTTATATTTTCTAGTGGACATATCTTTGTCTATAGTGGAACAAATTGCACAAAAGAGGGCTCATTGGAAAATATTAAGGCATGGAATCTAATGAAAGGTTATCATGATGTGAAGATGTCAATATGGCATGCATTAATGGTAGGGATGACATGCATTGTCACAGTTAAAACTCACCCAAGAAGTGAACAAATTTGGGGAAAATGGTGCATGGTTTGATTTGTTCAAGCATGAACCTAATGCAATGATGATTGATTGTAATAATGTTCCAACATGGCATAAAACACTATAAATGACTATGGGACGTGGTAGAAATTTCAATAAAATTCTTGAACATGTGGGAAGATCCTATAAATCATGGGTAAAATTTTATTATCATATCAAATGATGACTTGGAGTATGTGCCTTGCTTTAGGAACAAGAAGCGTGTTTATGAATTGTTGGATCCCAAGAATAAACAAGAGTTTTGAGAATGTCAAGTGAATAATGGACTCAAAGCATTTTGTTGTAACTAAGGAGAAATTCAAGGTGTTATTGTAATGATATTGGTTTTGATACTGTCAAATATGATCAATCCATCTATTATCTATTTAACAAGAAAATGATAGTATCAAAGTATTGGATCTATGCTTAGACAAGTTCTATCTCATGCTTAGCCAATTTATTCATCATGTTTTTCTCCTTCTAGATGACCATGGGCGGGGCTCTAAGTTAACAAAAAGGTTCATGGTGGATTTGATGGATGGAACCCTTTTGGCCCAAGAAAAGTATCTTGCAAAGAGAATTAATCTTCACATTGTGGATGTTTATCTCAACGAACTTGTTGATTTTATACCACTTGGGATAGACAATTTTTGTCTGGTATTTGAGCCCCTTTATTATGTTTTGACTAAGTCTCCTGATAAGAATTTTGTCAGCAGAGTGAGGAATAATGTGTTTTATTTCGTTATGGAAAGTGGGAATAAAATTATTAAGCGTAGACAAGAGAAACAACAAGGTCATGATGTTGTCGTTGATGGTGATGATAAAGTGGAGAAGTTTGGATCCATTGTAGTTACAATGGGCATTGCAAATGGGCTATTTGAGTTGGCTACTGCAGATTCGACTCTGCAGGCCAACATGAAAGTTATCTATGCTTTGTACAAGGATTTAGATAAGCTGGAGAAGTATTTATCGAAGTCTGGCATATCGATTGTTCCAAACAGGGTGAATAAGACACCCTTCCACATCTTTAGAAGAGACCCTTGCAAGCCCTCTCCCTTCCTTATGGATTCTAGGTCCTATCGGTTGAGAACCTAAAGGGTGGCCCTAACAGAGTGCCTAACTAAAGTCCCTATTGATCATGGTCCTATCGATTGATATTTTTCTCATAGACCACATTGGTGAGGATCGGTTGGGAGAGGTGAAAAACAATAGTTTAGGAGCATTGTCCTCACATGACTAAACCAAGAAAAATCAGAAATTAAGAAATTATTGATTTTGGTGGCATGATGTCAACCCATGATCTCTCCACTCTATGATCATTGAAGGGTTTGGCTGGATAGGGATCCTCTACCTCTATCACTGTCCAAATTCGTTGGATAAGGTCTCCTTCAACTCTCTTTGTCACTGTTGAGGGAATTTTCTATGCTCACGTCTGGGTTTTGCTACTCTGCTAGTCTTGGGAATGGGCGCGATGGTTTTTATAGCACTCTGCTAGTTTGAGAATGGGAGTGAGTTTGGTTTTACTATTTTTTTATATGAGTTATATGTTTTTTTTTGTTTTTTTTCTATGTTTTTTTATTTTTTGTATTTAATATAATTAGTATATTTTTTGGTCCCATTCACATTAATTAATCTATATACTTGTTGTTTGATTGTCGAATTGTTTGTGTGAGTGATAATGTTTGATTTAGGAAACCCTCCCATACCATCAATGCATGTTTCTAGTCTAACCATGCCAAATTTTGGTCCATACAAGCATAAATTGAAAAAATTTCAACGTTGGCCCCATTCACATGTCATGATTTATATGCACCTGTTTTGCTACTCTGCTAGTCTATATGATTTTTATTTGATTGTGAAATTGTTTGTGTGAGTCATGTTTGAGTTTGAAAACCCTCTCATACTATCATTGCATGCATCTAGTCTAACCATGTCAAATTTCATTCCATACAAGTAAAAATTGAAAAAATATCAACGTTGGCCCCATTCACATGTCACTTATAAGCATCCTCAAGTACATGAGTAGGTGTTCCTTAATTTTGGGTTTTGATAGAATAACCAAATAATATTTGATTGGAAAATTCTTTGCTTGAGTCATGTTTGAGTCCATAAACCCTCCCATATTGTCAATGCATGTTTGTTGTCCTAACATGTCATGAAATTTCAATCCATACAAGCACAAATTGTAAAACAAAATCAACATTGGCCCCATTCAAATTAATTATTCTATGGGCTTGTTGTTTGATTGTTGAATTGTTTGTGCAAGTCATGTTTGAGTCTGAAAACCCTCACATACCATTAATGCATGTGTCTAGTCTAACCATGTCAAATTTCTGTGCATACAATCACAAATTGAAAAATTTCAACGTTGGCATCATTCACATGTCATGATTTATATGCGCCGGTTTCAAGTACATGAGCAGGTAATGCCACCCAAAAAATTGTCCTTGTCTCCCTTCACATTAATTATTCTATAGGCTTGTTTTTTTTATTGTGAAATTGTTTGTGGAAGTCATTTTTGAGTTTGGAAACCCTCCCATATTGTCATTGCATGCGTCTAGTCTAACCATGTCAAATTAT
>SNQJ01S0113550.1:28397-48732 GCA_010110895.2 Picea sitchensis
TTGAGCTTAAACAATATTAAGTCTATTAAAACATTCTTAATCTTTCTTCAAGTGATCATCAACATTATACAACATATGGACAGTAAAAGTAAAAGACATCAGTCACATATAAGATATACACAGAGACGGATTTTCATGAGGAAACCCATAAAGGGAGAAAACCTCTTCTTCTTCGAAATGATAGGAAGTCTTTTAAGTTCTGTACATCATATTTAATTGAGCACCAACTCAATGTGAGGCTATTACCTTTGTTTTACAAGCTGCAACTTGTTTGAGAGCACCAACTCTCTAATTTCTCTAGCACCCACTAGAAGGAAGCACCAACTCCCTAGTTTCTCTAGCACCCACTATATGGAAGCACCAACTCCCTATATGTTCCAGCACCAACTAGATGGATGCACCAACTTCCAGCTACACAAGCTCCAACCTGTATAAAAGAGAACACTTGTTCTCCCTTGCACCACCCTGCCACCCTAGTTTCTCTAGCTGCAACCAGATGGAAGCTACAACTTCCTTTGTTCAGGCTCCCACTTGAACCTCTGAGGACAACAGTCCTCCCGAGCACCTCCCAACCTCCCTAGAATATGAATGGATAAATAAACATTCAACTTTACAGATAAATCAATTCTTACCAATCTTTCTTTGTTCTGTAAATCTGGTCTTCTAAACATTGTTTTGTTTCTCTTCTCTTCCTCTGTCTATTCAGCAGGTATGCTCTACATCAACTCATTCTCTCATTCTTCTCTTCTTCAACTTGTTCTATTATTCTTGTCTGCGTTTCATCTCACACTGCACATATGCTCAATCTCCTCTTGCGCATTCTCTCATTTTCCTTTTCTTATAGTTTCATTCTTTTCTCATACAGAACGACCAACCGCACACAGTCTGTCTCATTTTCTTTTATACACACCTACACAACCGTTCAACTTCCCAACTCCTTAGGAAAAAATACGACAACTGTCTAAGCAACTGAAATGCCAACTAATTGGAAATCATGAATCCATTTCACTAATAGATTCGTAACTGAGGAGTTAGCTGTGAGAGAGAACAGTAACCTTCCGATCATATTCCAATTTATCTGCGTCATTGGATGAACTTTCTTGACATTGCCTTTAAATCGGGTTTCAGCATTTCAGCAATCCTGTGATGAGTGTCTCTACACTTCATTTTGTGATTCCCAAAGTTCCGATACAGAACTTTTCTGCACTAGCTCCTTCCCCAGTATGACTATGGTCATAACCAAGCACCTATGCAAAAAGCGCTTTCGCGATTTCTCATTTCATGATTTTTGACACTGTGCTCCGTTGACCCCAATTCAGTGAAATTTCGATCACTTGCCACATTTCCTATGATTCGATTGTCCAGATGTGATCTTGACTCAATGGCTACAATTGAATCATGATTTCACGATTTCGACATTCTTGTTGCAATGGCTTATTTGCCTCTCCATGTCGTGATTCGCGAAACTCCGATATGGAGTTAGATCAACGGTCCAGATCTGATCTCTATTCAACGGATGCTATTAAATCGTGATTTCGCATATCGTGATTTTGACATCCTTGATGTCCATTTTTTTTGTCACTTCAAAGTCCTGATTCACGAATCTCTGACATGAGGTCGGATCAATGGTCTAGATCTTATCTCGATTCAATGGCTGTGATTAAATCATGATTTCACATATCGCGATATGAGGATTCCTGATGTTAAGAAACTTTGACATATCCAACACGCGATCCTCAAAACCCTGACATGGACTGGAATCAAAGGTTCTCGATCCCCGAAACTTCGACATGAACTGAGATCAACGGTCCAGATTCAACCTTGATCTAATGGCTTAGATTAAGTCGTGATTTTGCATATCGCGATTACGCCTTCTTCTCCTTGTTCCTTAAAGGACGTGCGGGTTCTTCTTGATCCAACGATGGCCAGATCCTACACTTGGATATAACACCTGAGATCTGTCCTCCTCTTCAACGATATCTTCTTGTCTACATTCAGATCTGACGACCCTCGTTCTTTTGGGAATTTTGAATGGATCCAACGATCAGAAATGCTTCTCAAGCTTTACAGGCCTTCTATTATTCGATCAACCTGAACTTATCTTCTCTTTTCCTGGTTGCGTTGCCTTTGATCATTCGATCTTCCTGAACTTATCTTCTGTTTGCCTGTCTGTTACAGACTTCTTGTACTCATGCCATTAATCCTCTGTACATTCTTCCTGTACTTATGCTACTTGCCATCAATGACAAGCATTAGATGTCTGTTAAATATTTTCCATTCGCTGTCTGTTAAATATTTTCCAACACGAAGGATTGGGTTGTGGATCATAATAATCCTTGCTTGGACACTAATTTTCCCAATTTTGATTTGGGTGAAGTTTCTTCTTCATTTGAAGTAGAGGCTTCTTCCCGTTCGACCCCACAAGGAGCTTCCAATTCCTGTCGCGCACCTAAGAGTAATTGTATATGATGATGTACAACATGATGATCATTTTTTTAGAGAAATAAATTTCCCTCATCCTCACATGTATTAAGCATTCATAACAAGGACATCAGTACCTTACCAATGCCCAACGAATTTTCCCCTCTTCTTTAATATATGTTATATATATAACATATATAATATATGTTTTTTCAAAAGGAAACAAGCGTAAATTTTATTAGAGAGTATAAAATTTACATTATGAATAATGCATGTAAAGACATGCATTTAATACTGAAAATATCTATGCTACCAAGACTAGCAATTGAAGTCATAGATACATAGTTCACAAAAGAGTGCCTTTTGCTAATCTTTGTGAACAAAAAATTATGGTTCTAAAAACTGGAAATCATAAAAGTCTTCATCATATAAATTGTAGTAACTATATAAAATTATGAAGATGCCTCATGGGGACCCCTCCCAAAAATGTTGATAGTCTATAACATGTCCAATTGATTGTGTTTGAACTATAGAAAAAAGAGAAAAAATATTAGGCATTAGATCCTGGCTGACCCATTTGTTCTATAAAAGGTCTGTGATAATTCTCATAGCTCTTCCCATCCAAGAACTCTATGATGTACCCTTTCTCGAGAGACATAAGAGTGCCCTCTTTAGATAAGGTGTTTGTTGTGGAGTTCCTTTCTCTTTAGACATGCTTGAATGACATATTTGTAAATATATTTGTAATTAAAAATACTTCTTCAAGGATCAAAGTAAGATTTATGTTATGACACATTTGAGTTTTCCTCAACCAATTGATGATCACCATTGAATCTCCAAATATTTGAAGGTTTAAGATCCCTTTTTCCCCAGCAAAAGTGAGCAAGATATTTAATTCCATAATTTCTGCATAATTATTTGTTCCTTGTCCCAAACCCCACTTTAACTTTTAGAAATGAGATTGTGAGAGATGAAGGACACCCCCTCCCTCGTAATGATATTTGTTTTCTTTGGAAGCACCATCAAAGAAATTCCAAGGTCTTGTGATATTTATTTGTTCCTCCACTACCTATCTAGGGGGGCATCTAGGATTTTGGTTGCAATTATATCGGTAAGTGAGGAATTTTCCTTGAATATAGCAGTTTTTTGAGAAAGCCAAATTCCCGAGTGAATGCAGAGGGTTAGAGCCTTGATATTTTTATTTCTATGGTCGTGTACCCAAGTCTTCCATGCCTCTTGGATAGAGGGCCCATGTTTTAAGCCCTAAATAGTGGCACAATACCCCTTAATTGGGGTAGATTACATTAGTATTGTTATTTTATTTATTTTGGATTAAGTCCATTAGTTGTAATTATACCTCCTAGTCTCCTATATATACCAAGTATACCTTTTCATTTGGAATCATTTGGTATTTGTAAATTTATGTGGTGTATAAGGAGGTTGCCCCCTCGAAGAGGATTATTATCTTAAAGTATCTCTTTTTCAAGGCATTGAGTACTTATTCTGAGATTTTTTATGCTATTTTGATATTTGGTTCTTAACATTTGGTATCAAAGCTCAAGGTCTTGGGGTTTCTCTATTGCATTTGAGACACCATGGAATTTTCACTATAACATTTTTTCTATGACGTTTCAGAAAGAACACCTTGGATAATATTTAGAAGATAGATAAAGGTGCGTGGAGTTCCAATTTCAGCTCCTAATGCCTTATACCTTCGGAGATACATCATGTGTAAGACAGGGTTCTAGAATCATCCTGAATTTAGTCATTACAACATTTTCACTATAAAATGTTTTGTATGATGTTTCAAAACCTAAAAATCAGAGGATATTCATATAAATTATCAAGGTGGATTTGATACAAACTTCCTCTTCTGGGTCATCCTAATTTTGTAGATACACCCTGTGTAAGATATGGTAGTTGACTAGTCATATTAACTAGTCTCAAATAGGTGTTCCAGGTAAAACAGTTGTATCTTCTTCTGTGAGTATCCACATTAAGTGAGACTAGAATTATTGGATAGTGGATAGTCTGTAGTATATCTAGTGCAAGTTTCAGAATCAAATATCATATATTGTCCACTTGGCATGCTTTACAAGTACGCTCTCCTGGAAGGGACAAAATTATGAAAGGTATGGGAAAGTTACCATAAATTCCACTTGGAACAACCAATTTTGATCAGACCTATGGCACTGCAGAGAATATGTATTGGATAACTACAGAATGAAATTTTCATACCCAAAAGGGCTGAAATTTTGGAGATACAGAACAAGAAAGATCATCTAGCAGAACCACCTCGAAATCGAGGTTTAGAAAGTGATACTTGGCCAACATGACACCAAAAAAGGGAACTTCTACACCAAATAATCCTTCATACAATCCTACTTTGACTCTTGATGAAGGTGAAAAAATGCACAGGGATATAAATTATTTACAAAAGAAGACATTAACAAAATATGAACTACAAGGGATGATGGATTCAACTAAATCTAAGTTGGAGGAAATAATGGATAATAATATGGATGGTTTAAAAAGGGAGATCATGGAAGGATTGAAAATTTTCCTAATAGAGAGGCCACATGAAAGTGAAAATATATCCCATGAAATTCATGATGAGGAAACAAGGAATATGAATCAATACTGTAGAAACTCCAACTTTGGGTTGAAGACCAACCACTTTCTTGAGATTGATCTGAGGAAGTTTAATGGAAAGGATCCAATCACATGGATACTTTAGATGGAGAAGTTCTTTGATCTACATGATGTGCCACACACACAAAAGGTATGAATTGCTTCTTTATATTTAGAACCCAATCAATTTGTGTGGTATCGATGGCTTTGTTCTAACAAATCACTTGTCACTTGAAAAATTTTCACGAAAGAAATGATAGCACACTATGAGGATACAAGGAGAAATACCTTATCTATCCAATTTATAAATATCAAGAAAAAGGGTTCAGTTGCGGAGCACATTGAGAAATTCCAAAGATTGAATATAAAGATAATGAATATTCCAGATGAGCACCTGATTGATGTATTCATAGGAACTTTAAAGGATAGAATTCAACATGGGGTTCACCTTTGGGAACCCAAATCATTGGGGAATGCATTCAGGGTGGCGAGAAATGTTGATAGTAAAAATATGGCTATGGTTACTAGAAGGACCACTCCTAACATCTATCGAGAGAATAATATTCCTTCTTCTCAAACACCTCAACCTAAAAGGTTGACACCTCAAAAATTGGAGGAAAGAAAAGAAAAAAGTTTTATGCTTTAATTGTGATAGAAAGTATAGTAAGGGACATAAGTGTGGTGAGAATAAATTATTCTACATAGATTTTGAAGACGAAGAAGAACAATAATAAGAACCATCTCAATATGAAAATGTAGAAGATATTTCTTCTAAAGAGTTGAATCCCACAATATCATGTAATGCATTGGCTGGAATTAGCACTCCTCAAACCCTCAATATCAAAGGATATGTCAAAAATAAAAAGGTAATAGTCCTAATTGATTCTGGTAGTACTCATAATTTCATTCACTATAAATTATCCAAAGCTCTCAATTGCTTTATATATCTAGCGCCAAAGTTTCAAGTAATGATTGTAAATGGAGGAACTATCAATTGCTCAGGAAAATGCCATAAGATCAATATTACTATGGGGGAATATGTAATGAATATTCCAATGATTTCTATTCCTATGGGTGTTGCTGATGTCATACTAGGAGTCCAATGGTTACAATCATTGAGAACAATGGATTTTAATTTTCAAGAACTTTTCATGAAATTTTCATTGGAAGGAAAGGAAATTGAGTTAAGGGGTATCACAGGGAAACCCAGTAAGATGATAATCTCTAATGACATGAAAGAATTATTGAAAAAGGGGCATCAAGGTGTAATTGTACAACTATGCTCACTAGATGTTCAAACATCTAATCCATCTATCCCCCTATATCTCCAAGGGATCATTGATAAGAATTGCAATGTATTTGAAGATATTCCCATATATATCCCACCCAATGGAAAGAATGATCATTCTATTCACCTAATTCATGATAGTGTTCCTCCTAACATCAGGCCTTACATATACCCTTATGCCTAGAAGAGTGAAATTGAGTGTATGGTTGAAGAAATGTTAGAGGATGACATTATTATACCTAGCCAAAGTTATTACTCTGCATCGGTGGTAATGGTACTCAAGAAAGAGAGATAATGATGTATGTGCCCAGATTATAGAGAGCTCAAAAAGATCACTATTAAAGATCATTTTCCCACTCTCGGCATTGATGAATTGTTAGATGAACTACATGGATAAATCTACTTCACAAAGTTGGATGTTCATTCAGGGTATCATCATATTAGAATGAAGGAAGCAGATATCCAAAAAACAACATTCCTAACTCATGAAGGCCATTATGAATTTTTTGTCATGCCTTTTGGCCTTACGATGCACCTTCCACATTCCAAGGGTTGATAAATTCCATTTTCAAGCCCTTCCTTCAAAACTTTGTGTTATTATTTTTTGATGATATACTAATCTATAGAAAGTCTTGGGAGGATCATGTTCGACAAGTTGACAAGGTGCTACAACTACTAAAGGAGCAACAAATATATGCCAAACCATCCAATTTTTTCTTTGGGGTGAATGAGGTAGATTATTTGGGTCATATTGTATCTCATGAAGGTGTCAAGGTATACCCTACCAATATTAAGGCCATCATGGACTGGACGATTCCCAAAACATTGAAGAATCTTAGAGGATATTTGGGTTTGATAGGTTATTACCGCAAGCTTGTTTGGAAATATGGAAGAATAGAAGCACCTTTAACGACATTAACTAAGAAGGATACATTTTCATGGACTCCAGAGGAAAATCAAGCTTTTGAACAACTTAAAGAGGCGATGTAAAAATCTCCTATATTGACCACACCAAACTTCACAAAAACATTTATTGTGGAATGTGATGCCTCAGGAAATGACATTGGTGTTGTTCTAATTTAAGAAGGAATACCCATTTCTTTTGAAATTCAACCACTCAATGGGAAGGACTTACACAAACCCATTTATGAGAAGGAATTGATAGAAATACTACATGCATTGAATCAATGACACCCTTACCTAATAAGTAGGCACTTCAATGTAAAAAAAAATCATGATAGTCTTAAATACTTCTTGGAACAAAGACCATATTCATAAGAACAACAAAAATGGGTGACCAAGATGTTGGGTTATGATTTTGAAATCATCTAAAAAAAGGGAAGAAACTTTTTGTGGCATATGCACTCTCAATAAAGGATGAAGATGTTGAGTCCTTTCTCTGTGTTATTTCGATCATCCAACCTAATTGGATAGTAGAAGAGAGGGATGAATGGAAGAATGAAGAAAATGTGTGGACTCTCATTCAAAGGTTGCAGCAGGATTCTAGTGCATCAAATACATTTACATGGAAACATGATTCACTGTGGTACAAATATTTCTTATATTTATGTAAGAACTCCCAACTCAAAAAAAAAGGTACTCTTGTAATTGCACACCTCTCCAATAGGAGGGCACTCAGTATTTTTGAAAACCTACCATAGGGTCAAGAAGGAATTTTTTTGGGATTCCCTTAAAACTGATGTTCAAAGGTTTGTGGAAGAATGTTTGGTTTTCCAAAAAAATAAGGTGTAAATAAATAACACCCCAGGTATTTTACATTCATTAGCCATCCCAAGTCAGCGTTGGGAGGAGGTTTCCATGGATTTCATCATAGGGTTACCAAAGTCTGAAGGAAAGAGTATCGTGGTGATTGTTGATAGAATGACCAAGTACAAACACTTTTGTTCACTCTCTCATCTTTCAAAGCCAGTAAAATTTCCATCGCATTCATGGAGACAGTTCAAAAGCTACATGGAAGCCCAAAGATTATTGTAAGTGACATAGATCCCATATTCACTGGACATTTTTGGACAGAATTATTTTCTTGTTTGGGTACTCAATTGGCTCGTAGCTCATCTTATCATCCTCAATCTGATGGAAAAATTGAGATAATGAACCAATGTCTGGAAGGCTACCTTAATTGTTTTGTCTCTTATAAACAAACACAATGGTTCAAGTGGTTACCCTTCGCATAATGGTGGTATAACACTTACTTTCATACTACAAAAACAATTACACCATTTATGGAACTCTATGGATATCACCCACCTTCCATCACTTCTTCTCTAAAAGAAAAATATAAGTTTCAAGCAGTGGAATATCAAATCAATAATCAACAACAAATTCTCCAACTCTTAAAGGAAAACTTGACCATGACAAAAAATCACATGAAACAACAAGAAGATTAGCATCATAGTGAAAGAAGTTTTTAAGTAGGGGGATTGGGTATTTTTAAGACTACAACCATACTAATAAATGTCCCTTAAACAATATAAGAAGGATAATAAATTATCACCAAAGTACTATGGCCCATATAAGGTGTTGCAAAATATTAGTACTATGGCATACAAATTGGAGTTTCCTACGTCTTCGTGAGTACGCCCAGTTTTCCATGTTTCATTCTTAAATAAGGTTACATGTGAGAAGATCCTAGTTCAAACTATATTTCGAGAACTTGACGATGAAGGAAAAATCATATTGGAGCATGAAGCTATCACTGACACAAGAATTCACCAGCTGAGGAATAGATTCATTTCAAAGTATCTCATTAAGTTGAGGAAACTGCCTGCTGAAGATTCCACTTAGGAAGATGAGTCTTTTATACAGAGGAATCCAAAATTACTCAAGCGTTGTGGACAACACTTTTCTGAAGGAGAGAGGCATGTTAAGCCCTAAATAGTGGCACATTACCCCTTAATTGGGGCATATTACATTAGTATTGTAATTTTATTTATGTCAGCTTGGGTCCATTAGTTGTAATTGTACCTCCTATTCTCCTATATATACCAAGGAGATCTTTTCATTTGGAATCATATGGTATTTGTAAATTTATGTGGTGTATAAGGAGGTTTCCTCCTCGAAGAGACTTATTATCTGAAATTCTCTCTTTTTCAAGGAGTTGAGTACATATTCTGAGGTTTTTTATGCTATTTTGATATTTGGTTCTTAACACCATGCCAGGAACATGTTTGACCAAAAGAATATGAAGAAACTCTCCAAGTTTGGATTGAAAAATGGCATCCCAAGTGCTAGAATTTTAAATTTTCTAGTTAAACCATTACAATTAATTATTCCAATAGCAACTATAGTAGGATCACTGAAATATAGACAATCATAGATACAATAGAACAAAAATATTATCCTGGGAAACCCTCGTGGGGGAGAAAAACCAACAACCAAAATCCTCCATATAGATTCCTTCAATCAATACAATGATGCGCTATATCTCTCCAAGAAATATCAAGACCAAAACACTGAAAGAACCAGTGTCCAAGACTTGTGCGCTAGACCTTCTTATGAGCTCTAAGATGCACAAGATAAGTGTGTTTGTGTGTGTGTGTGTCCAAATGAGAGAAACCTACCCTCTATTTATACACAAATTTTTATCTTGAAGAGACATGACTCTTAACCTAACTAACCCATAAAATAGGGTTGACTAGACACAATGGGGATTTTCACAATTATAAGTAAAATATCAATAATATAATAATTTCTATTGAGCCGACTTGTACAATATAATTATAATAACCTTTTAAAGGTTTGACCAAAACAAATATACAGTAATATCTTCCATAGTTACACCAAAAATATTAACACTCCCTCTTAAATAGGAAGGTATCCTTTCCATACACAGACCCCAATTATGATACAACACGAGCTCACATCCATTGACTGTTGAAAATGTTAATATATACATTCTTAGATATCCATAGTGCAACATGACTTCACCCCATGCAACCAAGGTCTATGGGTAGCTCTCAATAGCTACAACATGTCCCAAGGACATCCACTCCATGTGATGCATCAACACATGATCATGTGCACTCTTGTCTCAGTGCCAACCCATTTTTATGTTGGATGAGATCCACTAGACTTAGTGCCAACCATTTTTCATGCTAGATGAGTTCCACCTGTAACTCCCTCTGAAGAGGTACCACACCAATATTGTCCCTGAATTACTCAAATTTCATCCTTGACAACGGCTTGGTGAACACATCTGCAACTTGATCCTCGGTAGTCACGAACTGGAGCCTCATTGCTACCCTTTGTACCATATCCCTTATATAGTAGTATATCAAGGAGATATTACTATATCATGGAATAATGGGTTCTCGATATGCTTCTCCCTGTCATGGAATACTGGGTTCTCTGACAACTTCATGCAACTCTGGTTGTCACACCAAATGCAGGTCGCCTCCAATCCGAGACCAAATAATCCAGACAACAACTTCAAAAGCCACACTGCTTCTCTTCTCGCTGCATATGCTGCCACATACTCATATTCATATGTATTGAGTGCCACACAATACTACTTCTTGTTTCTCCACGAGACCATACTGGAGCTAAGACTGAAACAATATCTTGAAGCACTCTTCCGGTCAAGAATATTGTCGGTTGATCCGAATTATTTTCGACACGAAATGAGAGAGGAGATGTAATAAATAAATGAATAGAGATATCGCGGATATCCAATAATATAACATAAATGTATCAGATACGCAACTATAAACACATAGATATAGTAATACATGATTTCTATTAATGAAATAAATGTACAGAGACTATAAAAATACAGAGTGAAAGACTCGCTAGAATGGTGGAAACTTATCTCTAAGAAGAGATGTGATGGCTACTTGCATTCACAAGAAGATGATTTTACAATGAGGCTCCAAATGCATTTTTTTTTATCATAAATAAAATCCAAAACCCTAACCCCGGAATATGAAAATCCAACAATTTTGTGGACCCCGTTTTGGGTAGTTTGGTGTATCACCTTCCCGGGGGCGTAACTTTGGCATACGATCTCCATTTGGGGCACACGATAAATCATTGGAAATGTATCGTCAAGGAGATTCATTTAGGGGGATCAATCAAAGCCTTTGGCTATCATTTATAACTTTGATCCCAAAAAACCTTCATTTAGGCCCTCAAAATGGTCCCGGAAGTTAAAAACTGCTAAAAATAGTAAATTACCAAAATTGTCAGAAAATTGTTTTGAGCCAGTTGGAAAAGGTGGGTGGCCACCGATATCTGCTTGGATCAATCCTGCTTCATTAGGAACAAATGGTATCCATTGATTTGATTTCTAGGGGGAGAGGGAAAAGCATTTGTTGAATCTGTATCTGGATGAGTTGCTTGCCTTGTTGGAGAAGTTGTGTTGTTTAGCTTGTTGAAAGTTGTCATGAACATGTGGCTAGAAGGGTTGGACATTTTTAATTAGTATGGCTACATGAGATGCCTATCTGCAGAAGGAATCTTTGTGATTTTCTACAACCTTGTCGACCTT
Source organism: Picea sitchensis (assembly GCA_010110895.2). Classification (NCBI taxonomy): domain Eukaryota; kingdom Viridiplantae; phylum Streptophyta; class Pinopsida; order Pinales; family Pinaceae; genus Picea; species Picea sitchensis. Next base: position 40,244 of record SNQJ01S0113550.1, read on the forward strand.
GTTCTGTTGGATTAAAATTTTCTTGGGGCGAGGCTGTAGTGGTTGCAGTGTCCTTTTGTTCCCCTTTTGAACAGATTGTGAAGAAGCTGAATTTTGCAATTTGAGATACTACCTTGCAACACTGTTTAGGTGGAAAAATAGTTGGATTTGCCTCTGGTATTTTGTAGAGATGACCCCCCAAAGTAACAATGACACTACAGGGTCGAGACGCATAAAAAACATGGCATCTCCACATATATGGTTGGCCCAAGAGAACATCACAGACATCCAGTGGGGATACATCACATAATACCTCATCCTGTTATGGAAGGGATCCTCATTGTAAGGGATTAAAAAAAGGCTCCAAAGGCCTTTTTTTTTATCCCTTCCAATGATGATCCTCATTTATAATGAGAGGATCCCTTCCATAATAGGATCCATTGTATGGTGTTTCCCTACCTCAAGGATTTGATAATAATAAAGTGTGGTTTCTTTTATATTGCTTTGTGGATCTATTGTGTATTCATAATTTGTGGTCATTATATTTGTAGAGCTATTCAGGTTCTTAAAAATTGGTATCATAGCACTTTCCTTGGCCAAAGAAGGGAAGATTGTTTTTCTCTTTTTGCAGAATTTTTTCTAGGGAAGAAAAAAAGTGCAGCGCACTTCAAGTTCATATCTGAAGCTTTATGAGCTGAATTTGAAAAAACAAAAAAGGTTATTTGAGTTCCTCTCGGAAAAATAACCAATTGCAAAAAAAAATCATCTGAAACGGAGTCTAGGAAGTAAAGTTATAAGCATTTTAAATTCAGTATTGTTTCAGGGTTTTTCCAGAAAAAGACGCGATTTTCTGCAGTAATTTATTTTTAAACCCTTGTTCTATTTTTGGGGTTTTTTTTGTGACGGTGAAGAGACTGCAGAGTTCATAACTTTTCATAGGGTGCTTAGATTTATACCAGATCAGTTTCATTGGATAAACCATTTTAAGAGTTTTCTTTTGCTATATTATATGTGGTGTTTCCATTGGATATGCACTCTCAACTCAAGGAAATTTTACACATGATTGAAGCATTCAAATTCGATATACAAGACCACAAAGATAGTTATCACAATATTCAACGGTCATTGGCTCTACTTGAAGAGAGATATATTATGGAAGACATCATGAATGAATATCATCAAGAAGTGTATGCTTGGTATGATTTGGAGGATGATTGTAATGATTGGTATATGGATAGTTGTCATTTCTGGGATGACAACCACTTCCATATTTTATTTTATGAATCTACTCCACTTTCTATAGAGAACATCAATGTCACACATCAGGAACTATTTATGATTACCAGTGTCTAGCCTACATATTCTACAACGATATTGTTCCTTCCAGATTCAACTTTGACCCTTTCCCACTATGTTGATGGATATTCTTATTTGGATCCACATGATAGGTGTCAGTATTGGGAGAATCATTTTCGGTTGGTTATGGGGTGCCGGTATCTTCCATGTAGATTTGACATGAGCAATTGGACATGGGACCCTAGTTTACAATGTCATTTGGACTACTTCAGCATGGTGGCTTCCATTTCTCAATGGGACCCTAGTTCTCTAGTATATTTAAGCACTGTGGTCCACACTTATCCATGAGACCCTAGTATATGGTTGTACATAAAGAGTTGAGGACAATGCTTTCATAAGGGGGATGGAATTTTAGGTAGCTATATAGGTAGTGGGAGGGCCTAGAGGGCCCATAGTGATAATAGTGGAGGCCATTCAATGTAAGGTGGGCTAGGTCCACTATATTATTAAATCAAGCCCACTATGATAGTTAGATATAATAAATGAAAGAGGAATTTTTAGAAGGTTCGACTTCTAGAAGATTCCTTCTCTAGAATGTTCTTGAGTGATGGTAGCACTATATAAAGGGGTTCAACCAATGTAATGGGACATGAAGAGAAGTATTGTATTTGGAGCTAAAACACATTAGGAGGTCCCCCCCTCGAACAATAGAGGATCCCTTCCATAATAGGATCCATTGTATGGTGTTTCCCTACCTCAAGGGTTTGATAATAATAAATTGTGGTTTCTTCTATATTGATCTGTGGATCAATTGTGTATTCAAAATTTGTGGTGATTATATTTGTAGATCTATTCATATCTTTAATAGTTGTTGACTAATCCAAAATTAATCATGTGAGACTAAAGTAAAGTTTGATGAAAATTCTAGTCTCTTGTTGTTAAAGTTAAGGAAGGTTTCCATGTATGTGATCATATACATCAGGTCTATTATAGATTTACAAATCAGATTTGGATGATGAAATTGATGAGGGATTTTGGTTGAGGTACATGTCGGGTACATGGTTGACACAAGTAGTTGATGAGTTGGCACATACATGAGGTGTATAGTTGATGATGTTGGTAAATCTTGATGAGTCATAGTTTATGTATATTTGATGCATGATTGGTACATATTTGGTGCATGTTTGATGCACTCTTTGATGGTATAGGTTGAGGTACAGTTTGGTGCATGGTTGATGAACTTGTTTATGGTACAGGTTGATTACGGGTTGTTTGGACAGGTTATTTGTACATGTTTGGTGCATGGTTGATGCATTTTTTATGGTACAGGTTGATGTATGGTACATGTTGGCACAGGTTTTTGGTATAGGTTGTTATAGGGTGATTACAGGTCGATTGATATAGGTTTACAGTAGTATATCTCACAGTGATAGTGTGATAGTGGTTCCATCATTCTAGTTCTACATCAGGGTGGTTGGACGGGGCAAGGACAGGTGGTTGTAGCCTCCTTTCGGTTGTAGCCAGAGAACATAGGGGGTTGTATCCTCCTTTTGGTTGTAGCCAGAGAATTGGAGAGTTGGAGCTTCCCTCAGGTTGTAGCCTGAGAAACTAGGGGGTTGTAGCCTCCTTCTGGTTGTAGCCAGAGAATTGAGGAGTTGGAGCTTCCTTCAGGCTGTAGCCTGAGAAACTATGGGGTTGGAGCCTCATTCTAGTTGTAGCTGGAAAAGAAGGAAGTTTATGCTTCCAATGAATGTAATTCTTAAATACATATAAGAAAAAACATTATGTGGTTTTCTCCCGCTTTGGGTTTCCATGTAAAAACATTGGTGTACTGTGTATGTGTATCATTGTTCATTTGTTCATTGTTTATTTACTCTGCAATTGTTGGATGTGTTATCAAATAACTTGTCAAAGCCTTAGGGGTTTGTATTTTCTACCTAAGTTTGTATTTTTCCTGTATTTCCTCCTTTTATAGACCCATCGTAAGGTTTTTTCTTTTCGGCTTATAGTTCTTCTTATTTTTTCTTTCCTGAGAGGTGTCATCCCTAAGACTTTCTCTATGTTCGATCAATTCTCTCTCTTTTCCTCTATCACTGTTCCTTTTTCCTTCCTGAGCCCTCAGTCAGTCATCCAAGTATTCTTTTATAGGGACTGCAACCATAAGCACAAGCGTAGCATTTAGAGTGGTCTGATATGGACTCAAATCAAGTGAGCAAGTGAGATAAGCTTTCAACGACAGAGATCCATCAAGGTGATCATATCGATGACCATCAGGCGATTGGGATCATAGATTTACAAGGAGTATAGTGGCAGACAGAGTTCTGAAATCACAAGGCCCGTTCTAAGTCGTGGATCATGGGGAGGACAGGTGGCAACAAATTAGCACTTCATTTACTCGCGAGATGGAGCATTCAAAGGGTAGATTCATGAGGACTCACGAAATGTGAATTCGCACAATGATCTGGGCTGTCTATTTCAGAAGGACACGTGGCACAATGCCAAATCATGGAGAAAGTCATTTCAAAAAATCTCAAGTGAGAAATGTTGATGGTCTGAGATCCTGAAATGTCGATATTCATCTATGTCGTCTGATCAAAGGGGACACGTGGCCCTTGATCCAAGATCGTGATTTCACGACTCGAGGGTTTGAGCATGGAGCACAATGTGAGTTCGCGAAGAGTGAAATTGCGACATGCCTGGGAGTTGGGCCCATGATCATAGCCTGCATTCATATGGAAGCAGGGCCATAAAGAAGGGGAAAGTCCCTACCGAGCAGCTGGTGACTGAGATTGTTGAAGGAAATGATCCTAGCCGTCAAGATCAAAGAAAATATGATTGTCAATCTAGATGGGTCATTTCGCGTGAGACCAAGCATTGGGATATTTGAAATCAAGGGGAGTGGAGACTCCCGACAAGTGAAATCCCAAAATTTCATATGGGGGATACGTAACGTCATGGCCCGAGGTCACGTGAAGCAATGGATAGGAGCTATGCCAAAGGTCGAAAGAACTCATTTTGGTCTCATCAAAAGGTCTGCATGGTTTCGAAGTGTTGAGATTGACTTGGAGGAGTTGTGAATGTCTCCTGGAGCATTCATTGGTGTCAGGCTCCATCCCAATCCTGATGCAGGTAGTTAATGGAAATGGGGGAGGTTGTTGAAACCTCATCTCACCCCATAAATGGAAAGAATGGAAAAATGACCATGTGGGTGGACTATCAGCCAAAAGTTCCTTTGTCACCAAATTCTCCTGCAAAGTCCATATTGATCTCAGATCATGTCTGACAGAAGAATGAAAGAGAAAACTGATAGAAGAAGGTGGATACGCAAAGCTTTGAATGTAGTAGCTAGGTCACACTCCTGGTGGTAGCAGGTTGTTCTGAGTATAAATACTCATTTTTGATATTTTGTTATGGTCGATGGTAGAGAAAAGCTCTCGTATTGTAAAGTTTTAGTGAAGTATCTGGTTCTTTAGTGAAGTGTTGCCATTTGAGACTTATTTTTTAATGACAGACAACTTTCTTATCATCTCTTTTGCTTCTGATATTGAATAATCGGGCATGGGAAACCCAGTCGAGTTGTTGTGATTGTGTTGTAATGTACGTTTGATTGAAATATTGTTATGATGTTTTCAGTTTCCTGAAGTTTTGGGTTCAAGAGGAACTTGCATTCAAAGTTTTTCCTCCTTGGGCTGCTAGAAGACTTGATGTCCATAACAGACCTCTACACTTTCCTGACCAGTTCTTCCCCTACTCACCCTTTACTACAACTTACTGACTGAAGTTAAATCAAGACCTCACTTGCTCATGCATTTCCTGGTCCATATTTCTGATTTAAAGCAATATTTTATTGAGTCTATGCCCATTTGACCCCCTTTAATTTATTCATTGTGACATACAAACTGATGGGTATTGGGCTTACCTCTGCTGCAATCCAGAGGTGACTTCTACTGCTAACATTTCTGGTGTCATTGTCGTGGAACAAATTGAATACTTTTCCCTAGATAGAATGGAAAATCTTACTGATTCTGAAGGTGCATCAGAAACTCAGTACCATTGAAGATTGTGACCTGCGCCTGGTGACTCCACTGTTTAGCGAATCCACTTGTCTGAATCCAGTATTTCAGTTGGCTCCAAAAGGCAGACACATGAAGTATCACCCACATTTTCCTCTAGCCATGCCCAAAGCTGACCCAGAGAAAATTATCAGAAAAGGAAAGACGCCTCAAGAAGGTACTTCAACTGAAAAACCAGGTGATTCTGGTAGTTTCCATCATCCTCCTTCTGAAACTCCATTAGCTTGTTATCATACTCCTATTATATATATTCAGTTGGAGTTTCTAGAGCCTTGAATTTTGGGATTTTTTTCGTTGTTTTATCCTCCCCTAGCCTTGGTTTGGAGGGAGAAAGTTTTGACACTTCCGTCTCCCCTGAAGTTGTTCCCTGGCTTAGACCCAAGACCTTAGGAGACTTTCCCACTCCATGTTTTACTATCCCTTCACCTATTAGAGTCGTTGTAGGAGAAGCCTCTTTTCCTGCTAGCTCTACTACCTTTTTCCCTGGACGTACATTTCGAGTGTCACCTATCCGAACTCCATCTCCACCTTCTTCTTCTCCTGTTCACACTCCAATGGCAGGAGAAAATCCCCCCAGAACTAGAATGGAATCTATAATAGCTGTTATGTATGCCCCTCTTTTCTTGCCTCATCCTCTGAATTCTCTCCCAGTGTATGGATACCTTAAGCAGTTACCTAAGTTCATGGGTGAGGGATACATAACTGCAGAAGCACATCTTGAATCCTTTTATAGTTTTATAGATAATCATGTCATAGAGAATGAATATGTATGGATGAGGATCTTTGTTCATAGCCTCGATGGTGAAGCTAGAAAGTGGTTTAGGGCCTTGCCCCTTGGATCTATTGGCAGAATTGAATCCCTATATGAAGTCTTCTTAAAGGATTGGGGAGATAAGAAGGATCTCCTGTACTATATTATAGAGTTTGTGGATCTTAAGAAAGAGGAAGGAGAATCTGTGTCTGATTTCTCCAAGAGGTTTAATAAAATGTATAATAAAATTCCCACTAAAGTCAAGTCTACAAAAACCTCTACAAATATTACTTATGATAGTTATTTTGATCCTGACTTATGTCTCCTGCTAAGAGAAATAAGAGCTACTTCATTCGCTCATATGAAATATGCAGCCCTTGAAGTAGAGTCTAATATATTTTCAATTGATAAATTCAGGAACAAGCCTGACAAAGACAGAAGAAGAGGGAGGTATGAAGTCTGAACATCTGGTTCCTCTGCTGTCCATCCTCAAGTTGATGAACTCACTAAATTAGTAAAATCTATGTTTGCTGAGATGGATAAGTTGAAGCTTGAAGGAAGACAGAACTATAGAAATCCACAAAATGTTGATAACAGAGGTAACTTCAGGAGACCTAACAACGCTCCTCAAATTCTTCCAAGAGAGAAGAGGAACAGAGATAGAAATGATCAGAACATCCAGACCCCTATCCAAAATAATATTGTTACAGATGATAAAGGTGAGGATGAGGGCTTTGATCCTGAAATCCACTGTCATGGAGACACCTCCTCCTTTCCTCATTTGACTCAATCTTCATACAAGGAATCTCTCATGGACAACCAACTTAATGAGTTGAGTAAGGAAGATAAGGCCAACAACAACCCAAACAGATATAATTTGAGGTCCAATAAGAAAGAAGGAAAGCCGATGTTCCTTACCAGCCTACCAAAGCAAAGAAGCCTACTAAATATATAGCATACAACAACAAAGGTAAGAAAGTGTAAGCACCCTCTCCAGTAATTAAAGGTCTCATCCCGGAAGTCAAGGAGATTCTGAAGCCCTTTCCCTTTTTCAATTTTGACCATGAAATCCAAAAAATTAGAATCCTTGTACCCCTTTCGGAACTGGTCAAGCATGAACATTTCAAAAGGATCCTCTCTAAACTATTGCAGTTTAAACCTACATCTCATCCCACATACTTAGTTAATTTGCAAGATGAAAATCTAGTTGTCATATTAGGAACTTTGGTAGAAGATAGAGATGATTCCTCCCCTCCCTTATACACTTCATTGAACATCCATGATAAGTTGATTCATAACTACTTAATGGATTCAAGGGAATCTCACAACCTTATGCCAAAAATTGTCATGGAATAGCTCGGTCTAGAGATTACAAAATCCTACCATGACTTGTATTCTTTCGACTCTAGGAAGGTCAAGTGGCTTGGGGTTATCAAATACTTGGCAGTATCTTTGTTCCAGATACCAATGAAAGGTGTGATCATGGACATCATGGTAGCCAATGTTCCCCCTAAGTTCAGGATGCTTCTGTCTAGATATTTTATAAAAATACTAGGGGGAACTTTGTAGATGGACCTCACCTATGCTACCATTCTAGTTTTTGGGGGTGAACATAGGAGACTTTACAGGGAAGCTCAGTTGGCCTACATTAATAGTGATGAAGAAAACCCCACGAACCATCCTATTTTTTCTCTTGACACAGATTTGGGAGATAGTTTTCTCCAACTCACCGACGCTCCTGAACCCCCTCTTGAAATCAGAAAGTAGTCCCTTACTCTCTGTGAAGTTTCTCCTCTGATTACCTCTATTTGGAAGATGTTATTTGATGGAGGATCTTCTAGAGAAGGTCTTGGTGATGGAGTAGTCCCTGTTTCACCTGTTCAGGAAATTATATCTCTGCCCTACAAGTTAGAATTTGAAACTACCAATAATGTGGAAGAATATGAAGCTCTTGTTTTGGGTTTAAGGGATGCAAAGGACATGGGAGTTGAAGAGATATCAATATTTGGGGATGCTGAGTTAATTTTCCATCAAGTCAGAAATATCTACCAAGCTAAGCACCCTAGGATAAGAAGTTATAGAAATGAAGTGTGGGACTTTGTTGACAATTTTTTCCTATCTTTCAACATTTCATTTATTCCAAGAGAAGAAAACAACATGGCTGATTATCTGGATGTTTCAGCAAGAAATTTCAGAGTCCCTTTGCCACCAAATCTCAGGAATGACATTGAAGTAAATTACAGACCCTCTATACCTGATAATGTCAAGCATATCTTGAGATCAAAAGGTTCCTTGAGACTGTTGATGAGTTTTCTACACTACATATTGATCAAGATCAGGATTCTAAAAGTAATCCTCATGTTGATGTTTTCCTGAACAAAAACGCTAAT
>SNQJ01S0113552.1:894-11105 GCA_010110895.2 Picea sitchensis
TGCGCTCGCACAATCCTATCCTTCTCAGCTTCGTTGTACTTAGCCTAATGTGGGCCCCCTTCCCGTCATGTCATCTTGTGGACCATCCTCCCTCTTGTCGTCTGTTCTCTTCCTGGCCATGCGATGAGGCTCGCTCATTTTTACCCTTTCCTCATCGTCCAACATCTATCACTCTCCCATTCTCTAGTTCACATGGTCCCTTTCCCATTCCACCATCCATCCACCGCATGCCATGTGTCCCGCTCCTTCCACGTATCACCTTCCACCCGCCACTTCCCTTGCACCTCATCGCTTCTCTCTGCCCCCCCGCTGTTTCGGACCCATCACTATGTTCCCGTGCCCCACCTTCCGTGTTGGCCTCCACGCATATTCCTTGAACCATTCAGTTATTCCAGGTGGCAGCGTGAGGAGCCTTCCACGTCCCAAAGATGCCGAGTTGGCCGGGCCATCCTCAATCCCGATGAAGCAGTTATTGAAGTGGTTGGTGGTGGTTAGACATCGTCTCCGCCATAATGGGAAAGCACGGCCATGAATTAAAGGCACGTCGATTCACCATTAGAACTGTCAAAGAATTAGACTACGTCTGACTTAAGTTTCACGACCCTTCAGAGGTTGACTGTCAGAAGCCATGCAGACGCAAATCTTTCAATGCAGTGTCTTGGTTCCGCTGCTGTTGTTGTTTTGAGTATATGTAGGCATTTTCGCCATTTTTGTATCTATCGATGGTAGAGCTAAGCTCCCGACTGTAGAGTTTCAGCAAATATTCTGGTTTCCAGGTTATGCCTCTGTGTTTGAGATTTCTTGGTTTATGACAAACAGTTTTCTTTTTCCATCTATGTTCCATCTCATGCCAGGGAGTCCACAGTCGAAGGATTCGCATGGATTGAACAATATTGTTATGATAAAGGATTTGTTATGACATTGTTGTGCCCTCTGGTCTTCTGTGTTTGAATGTAAAAGGATTTTGTGTTTGGATGCTTTCTTCTCCAGTCTGTTATAAACCGAATGTTTTTGATAGACCTTCACACTCTTCTAATGCAAGTCTTCCCCCTACTCACCCTTTACTATGACTCACTATTTGGAGTTTATCAAGACCTCACTCGTCCATGCATGCCTGGCCTAGTTTTTGCGTTGATATGATATCGTTCTGAGTTTTCCTCCATTTGATCACCCTTTAAAACAAATCGTGACATTAAACTGATGGGCGTCGGGCTCTGCTCCTGCAAGCAATCTAGGAGTGACTTCTGTTCACTAACACTCAGTGGATTCATAAGAGAAGTTGCAAGGAGGGAATACCAGGTTGATTCACAGACTCAGGGAGAAATTTCAAGGTGGTTAAGTGCCTTGGAAAGAAAGATAATGTAGGGAGAAGCACAGTTCAGAGTTACTGAATACTCTAAAATGATCTACCAGGAGGGCATCGCGTTTGTGTGATCATGCACAGAGGAAACACAGTTGGATGTGCTGTAGAATCCCAGAATTGATGAACATTCTAGTGAAAGAAGGATTTGCAATAATTGCATCGACAAAGGAAAGGAGATGCCTTAAACCTTTCCCTGAAAGGAAGGAGAAGCCATCAAATAATTGAACCAAGCACAAGGAGTGCACCTAAGGTGTTGCAAGTTCACCTTATAAGCTCAGTTGTAGAGTGAGAGACTTTTAGGAGGGTAGGAAGAAGTCCACTAAAGGATGCAAGGTAACGAGGAACCTTGGAGGCTTTCAAGCTGAGAAAAATCACAGAAGATTCTGCATAGAACTCTACAAGGAGTGCAGATGAAATTTGAGAAGAACCTAACTATCGAAAGAAGGAATTTGTGCTAAGTGTGAAAACAAAGTTGGGAACTTCTCGAAGTCTCTAAAATAATGAAATCGCCCAATGTTGAGGAGGAGACAGGTGGAAGAAGATCGGGATGTTTAGGAGAAGGAACTTCAGAAGGTTTTCCAGAAGCAAACAAAGGTCTTTGCAAAGTCATGAAGAGTGATTTCATTATGGACCGTTGGATCCAGAGGGCACATGGTGGAGATCCACATAGTTCAGGAAAGTCTAGGAGGGAACACCCGAGACATGAACTCGTGAATTCCAAGTTCATGCAAGTGATCATATCCGTTGATCGCGAGAGGAACGTCGACCGTAGATCTTGTCCTGAAGTATTTTTCGATTTGGGAATCAGGGAAGAGGAGAAATCTATTCGCAAAAGTCCTAAAGTGTGGGATCGCGAAGAGATATGGCCCATGGTCATAGTCATGGTCACATCAAAGAAGAGGGTATGCAGGTTCCATAGAAACAGTGCCTGAAGAATAGGAAAGACCTGTGGTAGAGATTTGGGGTTCCGATGAGGAATCTAAGGAGTCTCTTTGACTCAGTGTTTTCAAACGATCCTAGAACGGGAGTTTACGTAGCCCCGAAGAGGATGGGTGGGGTTGGCACTAGTTCATCTCTTCATTTCATGAGCCTGTAATGAACATATTGCCATCTAAGCAAGAACCTTTCCAATTGAGTGTTTGTCTAAGAGATTTGTTATAAGATTTGTATTTTGAGTTTGAAGTTGTGTCAAGTTTTCAGATATTCTAGAAACAAAGTGTTATGTTATTAATTTTTTCCTAATTGAGCTAGACACAACAGACATAGATAGGTTACCTATTTTCGGCACATATAGTGTAATAACTCTTTTGATTACGAATATTGAATTGACATATAAATGAGGGAAATATATTAAGCATATATATACACCAACAACTTGTTGAAGAAATCATGAGGGAACATAACATCTGTCACAAGAATTCAACACCCTACCATCCTCAAGCAAATGGGAAAGCTTAAGTCACAAACATAGAGATAGAAAAAATCATCACTAAAACAATGAGGAGGAATAAGAAATATTGGTCAAAGAATATCACTGAAGTAGTCTGGGAATACAACATTACATGGAAAACTACAATAAATATTAATCCTTTTGAATTAGTTTATGGTAAGAAAGTAATGCTTCCTATTGAATTTGAATATCATACATTGAGAAAAATGGTTGAATTAGACATGAATTTGCAGTCATCAAAAAATGAAATAGTCATCCAACTAAATGCATTAGATGAGTACAGGATGCAGTTCCTCTTCAACATTGAAGTGGTTCAACAACAAATAAAGGACTGACATTACAAGAAGATTAAGTACAAGAATTTCAAAGAAGGGGATTGGGCTCTGTTATATGGCTCAAGGTTTAAGAGTTTCAAAGGAAAATTGATGAAAAGGTTGCTAGAACCCTACATCATTGAAAAATGTTATGATAATGGATCAGTGAAGATAAGAACAATTGATGAAGAAGCAATACCACTACTAGTGAATGGATTCAGACTAAATACCTACAATAATCCCCTAACAAAAGAATAATTTACATAAATACTAAACAAACATAATCTGGATGTGATTGATAACAGTCATATTCTCAATCCATTCCCATAATGAAAAAAAAAGAAAAGAAAAAAATAAAAATATTGGATGAAAACCTCCCAGGGGCATCCAAGACAGATTTGAGAGTGAAAACCTCCACTGGAGGCAGTGTCAGATCTAAAGAATAAATGAATAACCTCATTAGATAAAATTCTTAGAATCCTGATAAGGAAAGGAATTAGTTAAAACTAGAGATGACAATTATTCCTTGAGAAAAAAAAGAGAAAAAAAACAAAAGAAAAAAATGAAAGAATTTTTGTACTAATATTTTGTTTTTACGGGTACCAGGGACTTCATTATTGCAACATCTGCATAGAGAAAAATCAACAGTGAGAATCACTTTCAATAAGTACAGTAAGAATTTCTATATTCATACATATCATTTTTTATTATTCCCATATTTATATCATTTCCTATCATAATTATCCATACTCTTCATCCATACCATGCATACCACTTTCCATATCCAATACATCTCACTTTACATTTTTTTTCAAAGAAAACAACTTATTCTACAAGATTCTACATGATTATATTCAGGGACAATTCTAAAAATAGGAAAGAAAACCTAACTCAAGAAAAAAATCAACAGTTCAAGGATCAATATCAAAACAAGATAAACCTTCTCCAACCATTCTTTGTCATTAGATACCTCCTCATGATAATAGAAATCAACTTCTATAGGATACTCTGTATCCTATAGAAAATATTCCATGTGACAGAAAGAGATCTACATGATTCTCTGTATCTTGTAGCATGATTTGAGGACATGATATCCTAAAACATCACATATATGATCCCGAAGGAAAAATATAAAGAATATACAAGCACCAACATGTAACACGCCCATCCACCCACAGTCTAGGCACACTACTTCAAAACTCACCTCTGAACCAATTTCTATTTCTGATAAATTTTAATTAACAAAGCTGCATGAAATATTCACATACATAGATCAATATTCATAATACAACATAAAATAAATGATCCATATGTCATGCACAAAAATACCCAACAAGCATGCATATTATAAATACAAATTTCATAGATAAATAAATACACAACGTAAATAATTATACTGGTAAATGAAGCCATGACATAGAGCACTTATATTTAATGAAATGAATCAACAACTGGATACAGACCAAGGACATGCCACCCAACCGTGGACATTATTTTTCTAATTCTAAAAAACAATGTCACCCCTGAGCCAGGGCTATGAATCCACAAGGATGGTTCCAGGGTGTCACTCGGCTTCCCAACCAGGTCAACACTCAATCTTTCATAGGATTCTCAACAAACACAACAATCCGAAGTATTCCATTTCTCTTCTATCTAGACTACACAACCCAAGGGAATGTACCCCCTTCTCTGCCACACTTTCCCTCATGATATCAACCTCCTTCTAAGGCTTCCATGCATCTGGTCAATAATCTCCATGCTGGGACTCTTAGGATTCATATTTGTGAGAAAAAAATTAACACATGCCAAAGAATCTCTGACATGTAGGCATTAATTCATGGCTGGAATACACCAACAATCATTACATCAAACAAAACCATGTCTTGTCTCCAACAATTCGTTTTTCTTTCCCCAACCAAGATCAAAATGAATGAGAAATGAAGAGTGGGTGAAAGAATGAATGGAGAGAGAAAATAATGAAAGGTGTGAACAATAAACAATGAACAATGAATGAGTGTGAGTGAACCCCCAAAGAGACCAAAAATGGGTTTATGTATTTCTTGGAATTAAAGAACCACATGGCCTTCCCCCAAGAAGCTCATGTAACTGATGTTCTCCATTAAAAAAAAATGGGTAAACACTTATCCCCTCAAGCCCCCTCTCTTGTGGAATCATTGCCCCCTATAACTCTTGTCCTTATCTGTCTAGCAACCAATGATGTATTTATTATTAATAATGATCAAAACATTTCATTTCCTAGGCACACTAGACTCTTTTAATTGTTTGGGAACTCTAGCCTTTCATAAATTCACAAATTGCATTATTTAATACAAGGCTCAAAGTTAGGGTATTACATTCCCCTCCCCCTTATTTTGTCACTGCCCTTAGTGCATATACAAAATATAAATCAAAATTTCAAAATTTATTCAAAAAGTTATGAGTACTCTGCCCACATGACATCTTCATGCTCCCAAGTAATATCTTTAGGACCATAGCAGGTCCACTAGAATTTTACCATCTCTATAACTTGATTCCATATAATTTTGACTTTTTTGTCCAATATTCACATTGGCTAGACCTGAAAGTCTCCATCTATCTCTATCTGAATCAGATACCAATAAATAACATGGTTAGGATCATGTACATATTTCTTTAGAAAAGAGACATGAAATACATTATGCACATTCATGGAAACCATGGATGATTTTAGGGGCTAAATTTCGCTCATGGGATAATTTTCCATGCTTTTTCCAAAAACGAGATTCGCTATTTTAAAAATAATTTGCCCAAATTCTATAGGATACAATTATTTTACCCTAAGAATCACCAAAAATTTATAAAAACTATATAAAATCCTTAGAAATTTGAATATTTTTACAAAACTATCGCCAAACATTTATAGTTTCCATATGAAAGATTAGTAATATTCGCCAAGGTTTCTACATTTTAAAAGAAATTTCCATCCTTAAAATCATTCCTAATGGAAACAGGAAATGCAAGCATGTATGCAACTGGCCCTATTCTCTCCAATATCTCAAATGGACCACAAAATCTGGCTACTAGCTTTGTACAGCTACCCAACTTCAAAGATATTTTCTTGGGATTCACTTTTAAAAGCACATGCTCCCCCACTTTAAATTCTCTATTTGTCCTATTCTTATATGTTGGTTGTGGAGCCTGATTATCTTCCTAATTCAGAGTTCTTTGTTTTCAATTGTGTTTATACCCCATAAAGACTTTATACCCTGGAAGAATGTACACTCCTCCACACAGGGGAGTGCAAGGGGGGGTAACCCCCCCTGCAAGGGTTTGGGGGGAAATCCCCCGAAGGAAAAATTTCCTTGTAAATGTATATTGTAATTTCATAGTAAATCTGGACTGTTCATTATAAGGTTGCAGATCTGATGGTAGAAGTTATGTTAGGGTTTTTTTCCCTAGAAGGAAACCCTCTTTTATGAGGGAAATGTATTGCATCTATGTATCATTTTTAATATTGTATTCTGAGAGAGGATATTGTGAGAGAAATAAGAGGAAGTTGAAATGAGTGTGATATAGGTTGTATCCCTTAATTTGTTGGATAATAATAAAGGAAGGACCTAACAATTTCTCTGGTGGGCATAGCCCACACTAGGTGAACCACATATATCTATGTCTCTATTGTATTTTGTATCTTCTGTGTTTTATTTCCGAATTTGTTTTATCTTATTGCTCTGTGGTCTTATTTTTCTAACAACTGGTATCAGAGAAAAAGGTAACTCACAAGAAAAGAGGGTTATTGGTTCGAGTGGGAGAAATGGAAGAAGATTGAAAGTTTAGGGTCAAGAAATTTAACGGCCAAAACTACCAGTTATGGAAGATGCAAATGGAAGAGTATTTATATCAAAAGGATCTATTCCTACCATTGGGTGGAATATAAAAGAAGCTAACAACCACAAACGATGAGGAATGGGAGATTCTTGACAGAAAGGCTCTAGGAACGATATGGCTGAGCATGGCAGTGTCGATGGCTTTCAATATTTTGAAAGAAAAGACAACAAAGAAGCTGATGGACGCATTGGATAGACTATATGAACAACCTCGACGTCTAATAAGATATTTCTAATGAAGATATTATTTAATATGAATATGTCATAAGGTGGGTCTACTACAGATCATTTAAATGAATTTAATACGGTTACTAATCAACTAAGTTATGTAAAAGTGGAATTTTATGATTTGGTCATGCCTCTTCTAATCTTGTGCTCATTTCCATAAAGTTGGAATGGCTTGGTCATGGATGTAAGCAACTCTATATTTGGTTCAAAAACTTTAAAATTTGATGATGTTGTTGGTGTTATCCTTAGTGAGGAAATGCGACAGAAAATCACAGGTGAGACATCAGGTAATGTGTTAAACATGGAGACCATTGGAAGACAAAAGGATAAAGGAAAGGGCTCAAGGAATTGTAATAATTCTAGTAAAGTAATATCCAAATCTAGACTTAGAAAGATAGAGTGCTGGAATTGTGGGAAGAAAGGACACTTGAAGAAAGACTGTAGAGCTCCAAAGAAACAAAGAGATGGACAATAGGAGAAAAATTAGGAAGCAAATGTAATAGGTGATGTGTTAAAAGATGCTTTGATTATTTATGTAGATAATATTTCTGAGTCTTGGGTAGTAGATTCAGGGGATTCATTTCATGCCACACCCCATAGGAAAAATTTTCTAGGTTATGTTCAAGGTGATTTTGGACAGGTTCATTTGGGTGATGATGAACCATGTAAAATTGTTGGAATGGGAAAAGTAAAAATAAAGAAAAGGAATGGAAACCAATGTTTGTTGAAAGAGGTAAGACATGTTACATATCTAAGGAAAAATATAATTTCAATGGGGCAGTTGGAAAGTGAAGTTTGTATATCCATATTTACAGATAAGGTGTGGAAGGTCACCAAAGGATCATTGGTGATAGAAAAAGGAGAGAAGGTAGCTACATTGTATTTATGTACTGGTAATACTGAATATTCTATCTCTTTAGCTTCTATAGGAGTGGATACAACACTGTGACATCATAGGATTGGACAAATGAGTGAGAAGGGGATGCAAATACTTCACAAAATAAAAAAAAATCCAGATCTTAACAAATTGATTTGGATTTTTGTGAGCATTGTATTTATGGAAAACATAAGAGAGTTAGATTTCTCATAGTCAAAAAATAAAAGAGGTGTGAAAGGTTATCTCTTGTGTATAGATATGTATGGGGACCATCGCAGGTATCATTTCTTGGTATCTCTCATTATCATGTTACTTTTATTAATGATGCAACTAGAAAAACTTGGGTTTATTGAATTTGACAAAAATTTGATGTTTTTGATACTTTTAAGAAATGGAAAGCTTTGGTTGAGAATGAGATAGGAAAAAGGTTGAAGTGTATCATATCATACAATGGAGGTGAATATTGTAGTAAGGAGTTTGATAATTGCTATTCATACCATGGGAATCGTAGAGAGAAGATAATTCTAGGAACACCATAAGAAAATGGTGTGTCAAAAAGGATGAATAGGACAATCATGGAGTGTGCAAGGAGTATGAGATTTCATGTTGGTTTTCCCTTACAGTTCTAGGAAGATTCTATACATACCTCTATCTAATTAATAAAAGTAGGACCTTCAAGATCTTTGGATGGTGGAATTCCAAAGGAGGAATGGACAGGTGAAAAGGTAAGCTATTCTTTATTGAAGAATTTTGGTTGTGAAACATTTATCCACATTGATAAAGAAAATAGAACAAAGCTTGAGGCAAAATCCAAAAAGTGTACCTTTATTGGATACGGTGTTAATGATTTTGGTTATCGCTAATGGGATTATGAAAATAAAAAAATATTTAGGAGTAGAGATGCCATATTCAATGAGAAGGTCATGTACAAAGATCAGTTGCAGGGAAAAATACAACAAAAAGAAAAACCAGAATACACAGTGCTTGATAAGATCACTGAAAAAGAAATTCCAAAGGAACCAAAAAGTCAAAATGTACAACAACAAGAGAAACAGGTACCTCAAACTCCTGCAGGTGTTTTTAGAAGATCTACCAGGTTAAGTATACCCCATGAATGATACTATCCTTCATTGTATTATTTATTTTTGATTGATTATGGTGAACCGAAATGTTATGACGAGGTAATGCAGGTAGAAACCAAATAGAATTGGGAGCAAAGAATGAAAGAGGAAATGGATTCCCAAGTAAATAACTAGACTTTGGATTTGGTTCAGTTGCATGTAGGAAAAAGAGCATTACAAAATAAATGGGTTTACAAGTTGAAGGAAGAAGATGGAGGCAAAAAGAGGCACAAGGATAGACTTATTGTAAAGGGGTTTTCACAAAATAAAGGTATAGATTTTGATGAATATTTTCTCATGTTGTTAAAATGACTTCAATTAGGACTATTTTAAGTCTTGTGGCAGTAGAAGATTTTCATCTTGAATAGTTAAATGTAAAAATTTCTTTTATCCATGGGGATTTGGAGAAAAAGATTTATATACAGTAGCCACAGGGGTATGAGGTCAAAGGAAAGAAGAATTTGGTATGCAGGTTGAAGAAGAGATTGTATGGCCTAATGCAAGCTCCAAGGCAATGGTATTTTAATTTTGATAGGTTTATGATAGAACAAGGTTATAGTATATGTCATTTTGATCACTATATTTATTTTAAAAGGATAGAAAATGGAATCTATATTATCTTGCTATTGTATGTAGATGGCATGCTTGTTGTAGGGTCTAATATGTAGGATATAAATGTGCTCAAGAAGAAATTAGCTAATTCATTTGCGATGAAGGATTTTGGTGCTCCAAAGAAAATCCTTGGTATGAGAATAACAAGAGACAGTAAAAATCACAATTTGACATTGTCTCAGGTTGAGTACATAGAGGTGTTGGAGAGGTTTAGAATGAAGAATGAAAAACTAGTTAGTACACCTTTGGCCAACCATTTCAAATTAACTAAGGAAATGTGTCCCGAGACATAGAAGGAGATAGAATACATGTCCAAGGTACATTATTCATAAATAGTTGGCAGCTTGATGTATGTGATGGTTTGCACAAGACTAGATATT
>SNQJ01S0113552.1:16723-31957 GCA_010110895.2 Picea sitchensis
GCTAACCATGTGAATATTCCAATTATTGACTGAGATACAAATTATCAGAAGAAAACATACATGTGATAAACAACGGCAAGTAAAATAATTCACTCAACTCTAATCATTAATCACATAACAACACAAAGATTCATTTTCATCATTAAAGAAAGAATTGTAAAACATTGCATCAGAGATCTTATCAATATATTTAATAGCTCTTACTCATTACTGCATCCATTCATGGGACGGAATAGGAAATAGTTCTTCTCCACATCCAATCATACAAGCATCTGATGAAAACATAAACTTATCTCTGGTCCAGAAGGACTTCTCAATTAAAGACAACTTTGAAATAGTTCTTAACAAAACCAAAAATGAGAGTTTCTTGAAACAACCATCAGCCTCTAACTAATCAGTCGATTCTCTTATTTATAACATGAAATTAACTAAAAATAACAACTAAATTGTAGATAAGTAAAATACAATTCTCCACGTGGCATTTTCTCCTATTAGTTTTTCTAAGAGTCATCTCAAGATATCACTTAAGAGGGTGGCTCTTCTCATACTTCGACCATTGGATGAAAATATCCTCCCAGGTATTGGCGTATGGGAATCTATGTTGTTCCATCGGGGCCAAGTGAATATCTCTTATCTCTACCACATGTTCCTAGTAATTGACTATACTAGTAGTTAACTGTTGCAGCACAACCCGATCTTTGATCGGGTGTTTCATAAACTATCGCACCTGACCTAGTGCCATGTCTGTCACCTTTGCTATTTCTTCGGCCCAGGGTGAATCTTGCTCAGTGTACAACTTGACTATGTCACGCAAGTCGATGAAGTCATAGGGTGTAACAAACTCGGGGAGTTTGATATCCTTCATTGCCTTGTTGGTTTTGACCCATTTCTTCTCGCACTTGGCCCATTTTTCTTGAATCTCCCGATGAGGCTCCTGAGCCATTCTTTCCCAATACTCTCGAGCCATGTATGAGTTGAGGGTCGCTTGGGCTCCTCTGGCTTTTATCTGGATTGTCTTCAGGGAGCCTAGCCATGTTTAGTATGTCTGTTTCATTTTGTAGTTGATTAATTATCCATTGTGCATGTTAAAACATAAGTAACCCCCTCTCACACATGTCCTGAGCTTCGGGGGAAATTATATCTTGCACTGGGGTTATCGAGGATTTTTTTTCTACTTCGACTGCTATCATTTATTTTCTGGCTCTGAGGGCCTCTTGAACTGATTGTTCTAGGATCACTTCTTGTTCATCTAGGTTCATGGATCTGAGCCTGGTCATCTTGGGGTCAACCATCCTTTCCACAATTTCATCCCAATCCTGAGAATTTTCCATGAAGACCTCATATTCAAATTTGTCATGAGTGTATGGCTAGTAGGACGACACTTGAGATGCATGTTTCAAGACTAGACCTTTGGGGTCGTCCTTGTGGAAATGGCTAGTCTAGAATCAGAACTCTAATTGACTCACTCCTTCTTGCTTAGCTTGGGAAGTGTATTTTTCCAGATAGAAACCTATATGGAATCCATAACGTATAAATGCCTCCTTCTTATCATTCACCAGGGTGGCGTTGTAACCTTGCAGGATGGTTCGGTAGCAGATTTCCCCCACAACAAGATGATCAGGTACATGCATAGGAAAAAGGTGTGGTGCTCAGGTGGCCCAAAAAACCCTGATGTAGGTATTTCTCTCATCCAGATACTAGTGACCAATCTTTGCTATCATCTTTCTGTCCAGTCAAAAGTATCAAACACTCTTTCTTGAATTGAATCAAATGAATGCATGCGATGAATTCATCGCAGATGGGGGAGTATGATTTTTTGTACTTGTTATCCCATAAAATGCTGAAGTAAATGTGGACTGGGATTTCTGAGACGTGCTAGCTCAAGGTCATGCTGGGAAATACATTTCTGGTGCAAATGACGTCTAACAAATATGAATCCATGTAGAAGGACATAGTCTCTCCTTATTTCGGTGTATGAGCCTGTTGTATGCAGATGCTCAAGTACTTTGAAATGATGACTCTCGAGTTGAAATCTCCCCTGAAAATAGCCACTTTGTAATCTAGAGGCATCCACACCTCTAAGAACTGGGAACAATCCTTCTCCCCATACAATCGACAGAGGAGGCCCATTAGATAGATATATGACTCCCTTAAGTTGGTTTTCTGGTACCAACTGAAGGTCCAATTGGTGTATTTGGTATCCTCTCTCCACTATGAAGCCATCACCCGACCAGTTTCATGGAGCTCATAGAAGTTTACAATGAAATCGGTGTTTAGTCACTCCTCCGAGTCTCTAAGCTTGTAATAAATCTGCACCTCTACCAGAAGGAAAAATCTGACACACTCACCATTGATGTCATTAATCAAACATTTTTGTGTGTCCGTGTGGTCGATGAGCCACTTTAGGAGTTCTATGTAGGGGAAAACTAGAGTTATTCTTGCCACCATGTGCAAATATGATCTTTGAATGTTCAAAAAAACTTCATCATCGAGCTTCCTCATATCGGGGTCACTGTGCGTGATATATTCTGGGAATTCTTCTCGGCTAATATTCTTGAAGAGTTCTCCCCAGTGTTGGAGTGTTGCCTTGGCCCCTATGCTTTCTTCCATATATACGAAGGTCAGAGGTTGAGTGAAAAACTTCTTGGTTGATGTCCTGATGAATGGTTCTAGCCTTGGGGCAAATTCTAATTGCTTTGCGACCGTCGGGGAAGAGCCTTCTCCCGCCTATGGTTCCTTTAGCTTCGGTGCTCTTGGATATCGCCTCGTGTTTGGTTTTTTTTGAGGCATTTTTTTTGCAAGAAGAAAAATCCTTTAGGGCCAGTGTACAGATCGATATTGGATAACATGTATATACAAACTGAAAACAAAGAAAATCAAGACTGGTACATACCTGTAATGACTGCTAAACTTTGTAGTTTGATACTCATGAGATGTCAAAAGCTTTTGAATTACTCATCTCGCTCCTCTGGATGCTCTGAAACTCCTTCACACATAGAATGGTATTGTTTACAATAGACCAAGAGTATTTAAATGGGGAAAAACTTGTCAGTCATATCAGCCATTTAATTCGGGTGATGAGTGAAATTCGAACAAATCTACCACCGAATCTTTGCAATTTAATTCATTTTGGGTTTACAGCGGAGGTGCAGAGGGTGATGTGTTCTATCGATAAATTAAAATTATCCTTTTGATTCGCACACGAACTAGCAACTAATGTGAGATTTGGAATTAATTAGTCCCTTAAATGCTCTGTATCAAAACATATCTAGCGCTAACACATCCCATCGTGTTGCTTTCCTAGTGGGTGGATTGAGGGTCAGCAATGTGTTATTGGTTTTTTCGTTGACATCCTTTTGAAAAATACCTCTGACACCGATTGAATTCATCGTACGGTGCTGACATGGAAAAACTAGCTTGGGATACATGGCAATAAATACCAGTGACTTAACTCTCGAGTATTAGTCGGAGTCGGGACTTTCTTCTAGTTGTGCATTTTTAAACTAAATCTGGGATAGCTGATGCCAAAAAGGTGTCGGGAATTAGCGATGTGGGATAAACCTATCTCTTGTTTTCCTTTGGGTTATAATCTTCAAAACTGCCTATGCTGAAACATTTCAAAAATCGATGATCAGATAAATTATTTTAGCGTGGTCCGAATGTTCGTCGCGATTTGATTTTCTTCGATTTCGCTAAGCGCGTCGGGTATTGGTTATCAACGATATCATTTATTTCTTTATTAACATTTACTCTCTTCACCTTTCACCGATGCTGAAGGGGATCGATTATCGGTTACATCCTTGTGTGATGCTTGTCACGAAAGAAAACTTCCTTTTTCCAATGCCGGTGAAGATCGATTCTTGGTGATTGTGGTTTTTTTTTTAGTGATTTTTTTTCATCTTTTAATTCCTTCCGGTGTTGAATTTGGGCGCATCGAGTGAAATTTTTTGGCTGTTAATTATTTATTTAAAAGTTAGGCTTTTTAAGTCATGGGTTTTCATAGATTCAAGCAAACTTTGAAAGACTTAATGAGAGTCAAGATGATAAGAAAAGGCAACATTTTTCACAATGAAGTCGAATTAGACAGTGCAAAAGATCAAGTGGTACCCAAAAAGCTAAAATTTGACATAGGATTTTTATGGTGTGTTGAGTGCTCAACAAATGGTGAATTACTGGGCAAAACAAAAATCTCTATCCGTTCCTCGGGCTCGGTTGATGCAAAAAAAATGATTAGGAACTTAACTGGTTTTCATCAGAGCTTCTTTTACCTTTACATTTGGAATTTTCCTGGTTGATGCATATGGATCTGCTTGTGGTGTTTTTAACATTTATTCCACCTTATTTTCCTGTGAACTTGACCAACACCCTCTTTTGACAAGAATCTAGTAAAGCATTCACAGGAACTAGGTTTTTTTCTTACCTTCATTTATTTTCTATAGTGTTGCTCCGCTATCAGCGAGCGTCCATAGCCCCGACGGAGTCACCTCGACGTCACAGAACTTGCTCCACTACCAGTGAGCGTCCATAGCCCTGGCAGAGATATCTGCATACCCTCTCCTACTGTGCGCTCTTTTGATATAGTTGAATTTTATTTCGACAGAATGCCCTGAGATAATGGGAGAGGAGAGCGTCTGTTATTTTCCAAAGCATGAGGTGATTAAGGTGAAGCTTACTAGCTCTATCTCTAAGGTGCATGTATTCCTTTCCAACTTTCCTTCTTTCCCTTAAAGTCTTACCAAAACTCTAAGAAGACACTTCCTCATTTCTCCAAAATTGTTCCTCTGCGCAGGTTAGATGGAAAATCCCTTGAAACAGCCACAAATTCCCCATCATTTCTTGTGTTTGTATGTGAGTGATGAGTTAGGAAGAGAGTTCTCTATGTCGCATGATTTGAGGTCAACCATTGTCTTTATAAACAAAATATTTCAAAATATCGGAAGGATGATCGTGAAAGACAAAACAAAAGGTGAAAATGCAAAAGATAAATGGATGCATCAAAATAAAAATAAACCGAAAAAAAAAGAAAGTAATAATAATAATTTTTATTTTTTATTTATTTTTAATTAATGAAAATATTGTTTAAGGGCTTGGCCATTTACTGGGAGAGCGTCATATTTCCCCTTAGATTCTGTAGTCGATATGTTCCTAACCCAATCTTCTCAACTACCTGGAAAGGTCCAAGCCATAGATTCAGAAACTTAGAATGTTTGCCTTTAGGCTCGTTTGCTCTGTCCCATTTTAGGACTGAGTCTCCTATTTCAAAATTCTTCTCTTTAGCCTTATGCTTGTCAAACCATATTTTAAATATCTGATGGTGGGCTATGAATTTTTTTTAAGATTTCTCCCTTTATTCTTCTGACATGAGCAGGGTGTCAATTCTTTGTTGTAAGATTGATGAGGGCTACCCTCTAGACTCCTGAGTGAGTTGAAGAGATGGAAGATATAGTCTGTTTGGGAGAATGGATTCCTACCCGTATACTAGAAAGTATGGGGAATTCCCTATAGATTCCTTAGGTGTTGTTGGAACACTTTTAAAATTATAAACCTAAATCTTTTTCCTATCCTTTCACTTTAACTTAGAATCTAATTTCCAAAAGATAAATATTTCTACTTTTAATCTTTAAGGCATGCACAAGGTCCGTCGTCGATTGATTTCTCCCATCGATCGAATGTTTCCCCTTTTTCCCTGAATGTTGGGAGCCACCTGAATGTTAAAAAGGTCAAAATGTCTAGAGACTGGCTTCAGAGCTTTGGATTTCGGAGTTTCTCACTTCATGTGTGTTAGCATGTCTCTCCTTCAAAACCCCGATACGCGAAAAGAGTCTGACAGATCCTAGTCACCACACACATATACCCCCTGATCTTTGACGCATATTTCCAGAAAGTGACCTATCATATATTTAAATGAAGTTAATTAACMAAATACATGAAGTGATAAATACCTAAAAAKAAACTAAAACCCTATTAGAAAAATCAAAAAGTAGTTTCGCGATTTCGGATTTTGGGAATTCGCCATATATCATGTCCCTAATTAACGAAGATCRAACTCCCAAAATGTCTTAATCATTAAGAAAGGTTAATTATCGATTAGAAAATAATTAATCCCTGCATCATTTCACATTTCAGGGATCCTGCCTCGAGCGACTATCAATATCCCAAGGTCCAAAACCCTGAAATACTTGAGGTTAAACATGATTATTTAACGGGTTAAACATGATTAAAATTAATTGATCTCTTCGCAATTTCACGTTTTGAAAATCATAGCTTGAACTATTCTAGGATATCCCCAGGTCCGAAACCCCAAAAAATACTTAACGATAAATGTGGTTAACTAATGCATTAATGAGGATTATCTCGTGATAAATTTTTCATTGAATCATAACTCGGGTAAATTAAAATGTTGATTGTCAAAAATTCTAATCGTGAACCACTAGAAATTAATGAAATTAATAATCAATCTATGGAAATCATTTCAAATAAGATCCTGGACCACCGCCTAAATCTTTTTCATTAAATAAATTGAATACTTTGTCAGTAAAGGTTTTCATAAAATTGATACAATTAAGGGGAAAAATATATTGAAGTTTGATTTTCATTCTGCAAGACAACAAGTTTTCAAGATAATAAGTTTGTGCATTTCTTGTGACAGGTAACAGATATCTGATATTGTGATACCATGGCTCCTTGTAAAACAGCTAAAGCATCGAGTGAAAGCTCATACCCAAACACAAACATCTTCTCAGACACGTCGCTCATGACCATAAATTCTTTGAAAACCTAGACATAGGTATTCGATATTCTACAATATGAATTGATCAACTGCCCATATGATTCAGGCAACGAGGCGACTGAAACCCAGGCTACAAGATATAAATATGTAGCTCAATAAGAGCTACATAAAATAACAACATGACCTAGGATCATTCCTTATAATGATATGATTGGTTGGGCGCTAGAGAATGTTGACCTCTCGACTAGGAGTATCTACAATTCGCAAAGGGTTGCAGTTGGGTATTTCCGACCAGAACATTTCTAGGTGATGTACAAATTATCCCTCGTTCCCAATTACATTTATAATTTCACTTTCTTAATGGGCTTCGACAAAAAATAATGCGCACAATATGGAAGGAACCTACCCGGCTTGATCAAGGACTGGTGTTCACATCCTGATAAATTAAGAGAAGACACTCATGGCATGTAGGTTGTTGCCTCATTAGAGTCTCACATGATGTATCTAGCCATGATGCTATGTCGGATTTTTGGGAAAGAAAACTATGGTCATTTCTTATAACCATGGGTTCCAATCATGCAGACGATAGTAGAGGTTTATTCCTTTGATTGGGGCAAAATATTATAAGACAACTTGGTGAGGGAAATCACATAATATTGGTCATTGAAAACCAAAGGGAAACCTACCCCATTTTACATGTCTTATTATATTATGGATGTCGTTTGTTTCATGACGCCATTTCCTTTGATGGGATGGAGCTGGACACTGACCAGTGTTGAACCGATACATTTTTATCACTCCAAGTTGTGGGAGGATAAAGAAAAAGATTTCTTCTATGAAATCTGTAACTATGTGGTGGTGCCCATGAATATTGCTATATATGGGTGCCCACCTCCTAGGATTTTCAACAAGATAGTGACCAACCTGGGAAAAATAACAGATTGGTACACTGAAGACCAATTCTCTTATATCGGGGTTTTTGGATGTTCGGTCCCTCCACATGGTTTACCCAAGTTTCTACCATACCGATTGGTGTGCAGAGAGGTAGCACATCAAACTGTGCTGGGCAGAATCAATAAAGAGTTGTAGGCATTGCAGAAAGAGGTATGACCCACATTTCCTTTGCAGATTGGTATGTTCAAACTGTTAGATTTTGGTCACTCGAAAGTAGAGGCCGCAGCCCTGGAAGACATCAAGCTTGTCAATATTGAATTCAAGAAACATGATCCTCAAAATATCGTGGGAAATCACATGGCTCTTTCCAATTTAAAAAGATATGAGCATGAGGATTCCCCATAGTATGAGATATTCCTAGGAGCAAGATCTAATCAAGAAGTTTTGAGCCGAGTCCAAACTCTGGCTCCTGACAAATTAGCCAAATTCTATAATTTTCAAAGACACCAAAGAAATAGCCTTCCTAAATTATTGTAGGGAGAAACCTCGACATCTCCAACTACATAGGAAACTGCAAACCAAAGTTTAGAAATAAGGAGCTTCGGTGGACAAGATGCTCAAGAACATTTGGAAAAAAATGAGGTTTTGACACAAAAGGGGGACACTACATTGACAAATCCACCAGATGACCGAAATAAAGTTCAAGTTGAGGCCTTGATAAAAAGGGGGAAGAAGAACCATTGTCCAAACTAAACAAATCAACTACTCACACAGTCGGGCAACAACCATCCACCGATATAGGCAGCCCTATTCAATCTGTCACACCTTTATAGTACAGTAGAGGGAACCCAAGTGATAAAGTAGTGTTTGTAGAAGATATTACACCTATTTAGGTGGAAGAGATACTCCCTTTCGACATCTTCTTCAACAAAAAGAGGAGAGTTGTTGTGAAAATATAAACTCACCAAAGGGAGGGTGTGACTGTCAAGAGACACAGAGTGTTATATGATGTCCAGGACTTAGAAGAAGCAGAGTTCGCCATGGAAGTGACAGACTCATTGGGATCTTTTTCCATAGCAAACGGGTACTCAATTGGAAACCTATAGGAAAAATTGAAGAAGGAGGATATGCTAGTGAGCCAGTTGCAAAACCAAGTAAAGAATGTAGAACAGAGGCTCATAAGTGAGATGAATAAAGGTTTTGAGGAGATCAGAGCTTGTGATAGGTAGTAAATTCAACAACTTAAAATCAGTCTTGATGAAATGCATAAGAATTCATAGGAAGATAGGGAACTGGACATTCAAAGGGAAGAATTGGTAAAACAATTCCAGGCTAAAATAAACTCAATTGCGAAAACAATAGTGAATGTGGCGGTTTTCCAAGACTAGGCCTTGGGGGTGTAGGAGAAGATGGAATCAACCCAGCAAAACCTTTTTACCAGACTAGAAGCTATTCAAAATTATTATCGGTCGATAGACCATTCTTTAAATAATATTTTCATAAAGGAGAGAGAGGTCGTTGCAACTAGAGTGACATTCCAAGAGGTTATTTTATCTTCAGCAAAGGAGGAAGTAGCCAATGTCACTAGATTGTCCCTTTCAAAACAAACTCAAGGTGATATAATACCTAAAACCTGGGAGGCTAATATAGCTGAAAGTAAGCGATTAGCTAAGGAAGTGAAGAAATCTTGTGAATAAGCTTGTTCTTCACTCGACAAAGAATCATTGGACATTGAAATAGACAATATCTTTGAATCCCTAGGGCAAATTGATATTGCAAAACATCAACTCACTTCCAAGACAAGTATGGAAGAATCTCGGGCTGAAATCCTGCAGTTGAAACAAGTTGACCTTACTAAGATAAATAAATGGATAGTCAATCCTAGTCTACGGCTATAGTCTATATCTCTAGAAGCTAGGAGGATGGAACATAGTCTACCCCACATAGAAAAGAATTTATACACTTCTGAGGCAAATAATATAACAGAGCCTTCCAAGTTGGTGGTGCAGTTAGTGGGTAGATGAGTTCAGTGCGTCGAGCAAGGAAAATAAAACACATCTGGGAACAAATGATACAAAGTGTATACTCCTTTTGCACAAGTCATGATTAGGGACCAGCTGTTTTCTAAACTAGAGTACAAGAAGAAGAAACATCTCTGCCAGCAAGCAAAGAGACAGAGAATATGCAAGTGAAACATTTCAAATTTCACATATTGTAATATTTATTGTTTTCGAATTATGAGAATCTCAACTGCCTAGGGTTGATATCTTTTTGTATAAATGCATAGTTTGAAGACTGACCAAGGACTACTTCTTGCCGGATGTAATAAGGAAAAACTCTCCTTTTGTGAGAATAAATACAAGTGTAGATAGGGATTCCAATTTTTGTTTAGTTTGAGTTATGTTCTCTTCTCGTATTCCATATTTCTTATTTCCCTTATGTTATTCCTTGATAAGTGAGTGATTGAAATTTAGTACTACTACTGTTGTAGTCTCATTTTATCGGTTGTTTGATAAGAAAACAGTTTTTACTCTATATTTGTTATAAGTAAATACAAGACCTATGAGATACTTGGATTATTGTATCTCATATCCTTACAAGGGTGCATTCTTTTATTTCTTCTACTACGAACAAAGTAAGATTCATCTTGAATTGATGCCTCACTTTGTTTAACAGTTTTGTAAGTTTCCCTCATATCACTTGATTTTATAAATCGACTTAGACGACAAATTACGGCCTCTGTCCTGTTCTATCAATATTTTCATTTGAGGATTAATTCTTATATAACTAATGGAAGAAAAAGCACCTTAAAAAACATCCCTTTATATTTATGATGCTTTACATTATTATTTAATCCTTAGGTTTAATCTCAGGAAGAATAGGTGTCACTTTATCTTCCCATAAGGCGGTATGGAGTGCATTGTGCCAATTTCTCTATTTGTCTACGACCTCTTTCTTCAATATCCTCACTAGGTTCTTATTAGTTGATTCTGCTACTCTGTTTCCTTGTGGATAATAATTTGCAGAGTATCTGATTATGATTCCTTTATCCAGGGAAAACTCTATTAATAAGGTGGAAGAGAAATAAGTTGCATTATCAAAAACAAGAATAGAAGGGACACTGAACCTTGTGATTAGTTGTTGTTCTATGAATTGGATTACCACCTTCTCGTTTACATGAGTCAAAGGGATTTCCTCTGCCCATTTCGTGAAATAATCAGTGGCAATAAGTATGTACTTGTGTTTTTTTGAGGAGCTTGGTGTAATATCTCCTATGATATCTAACCCTCGTTGATCAAAAGGCCTAGAAACGGTCACCGGTTGGAGTGGAACCACTGCTCTCTCCTCTCTCCCAGTGCTAATTTGACAAGTTTTATAGTTTTTGGTGTATGTGTGAGCATCCTTGAACAAAGAAGACCAATAATAACCAACTCTTAGTATCTTATGAGAGGTGGTGTCTCTTGCAAAGTGTCCACTGGAAGGGCCATCATCGAGCTCCTTTAGAACTTTATCTGCATCCTCATGTTCGAGACATCTCAAAAGTACTCCATCATAATTAACCTGGAAGAGTATCGAATTTATGAGGTGATATTGTGTAGATTTTAAACTAAGAGCTCTCATTTCCCTAGGGTTTAGGTTTTCTAGACAAGTCCCATGGTGTAGGAGATAAGTTAGTTTCTCATACCAAGACTCTTGTCCTGGGGAGATGTAAGAATCTTCACCACACCATAATCCCATTCCATTCTCCCATCCAGGGTATTCATTTACTTGGTCCCGAGCTTCGGCTTCCAGTTTGCATAACCCTTGCCCTTTAACAAGTTTAGTAGGTTCTATATCTAGATCGAATTATTGAACTACTTCCATCTATTTTCCTCTTCTTTCCCCCATATCATGTTGAGTAAATAGGGATCGGATCACCGGGTGAGGCACGATTACATTGGTACAATTCTTGAGGATGTAAGATCTGAAATGCTTTACTGCCTTGCAAACCGCATAAGCATGTTTATCTATAGAGGGATAATTTAGTTCGGCACCCTGGAGGTTAGTTCTCATGAACGATACAGGGGCTTCATTTTTTTCATCATCCACCTGATTTGATACTGCTGCTAACGATTGGTCGGAGGCGAAAGTATAGAGGAATAATTATTTGTTGAAATCGGGACTTCGCAGCACTGGGGCTTGAGAGATGCAAGTTTTAATATTGCTGAAAGAATTATTCTGTTCATCATGCCACTTAAACTGAGCATCCTTACGAATCATTTTTTATAGGGGTTTAATAGTTTTCACGAAATTGGGAGTGAACTTCCTTACAAAATTGATTTTCCCGAAGAACGACTGCATAGCCTTTTTGTTGTGAGGTAATGGAAGTTGAGATATGGCCTTAATTCTTTCTAGGTCTATGAGGATACCTGATTGAGATATAATGTGACCTAACAATTTACCTTCCTCGACATTGAAAATAGTTTTCTTAGGGTTTAAGGATATTCTGTATTTCCTACACCTTTCAAAAATATGGGTTAAGTGTTGGATGTGATCTTACTTGTTCTTTGAATATACAGTAAATTCGTACAAGTACACTACTACACACTTGTTAATTATTCCCCAAATGCTACGTCCATGGCCCTCTAGAAGGTCGCTCTTGCATTGATAAAACCAAAAGGAATGTGTTTGTAAGAAAAATTTCCCCACTTGGTTCGGAAGGTAGTTTTCAAATGGTCTTCCTCTGAAACCAAAACTTGGTTGTAACTTGAGAAACCATCCAGTAGGAAGAAAATATCAGAGAAAGACACAGTCTGTAAGAGTTTCTCCATTAGTGGGACTGGGTAGTTTTCCTTTTCTGAAGCTCTGTTTAGGTTTCTGAAATCTACGCATAGGCGAATTTTGCCAGACTTTTTCCTCACAAGAACCAGATTTTCTACCCATTCAGAGTGTCTAACCTGGAAGATAATTTTGGCGTATAACGGTTTCTTTAACTCCTGACACATGAGAGGCTCCAAGGATGGGTGGTACTTTCGAAGCTTCTGCTTGAAGGGTTTCACTTTAGGTTTTAACGGGATACTGTGTTGAATGATACAGGTAACATAAGTTTTCAGATCTCGATAGGATCACACAAAGACATCTTGATATTGTCTAAAGAGTTTTAGATAGGCCTTCCTTTCCTCCTTAGATATTGTCTTATCGACATTGACATTCTTGGGGTTTTTTGGGGTTCTGAGATTTATAGTTATATGCATGGGACAGGAACTACCGATCTTTGCATTTTTTGACCCCTTAAATCTTTCTTTTAGGTCAAAAAGGTTTTCTAAATTATCTATTCCCTTCAGTATGGTGTGAGACTTTGATTTTTTTGATCGACTAATTTGTATGAGGATTGGTTTATGTCGACTATTCCTGGAATACTTCATCGTCAATGGCCAAGTCTTTAAAATTTTCCTGATTGGTCAGAATGTTTATGATCTATTCGTCTCCCTCAAAAAGCTTCTAGTTAGAAATATTGTTGGGTACCGAGGGTTTGTAGACTTCCTATTGGTAATTATTTAGGTGTGGAGAGTTTCAATGTATAGTATTCCTTATCAATCTGACAATGATTTCAGAGTCTTTGAAAACCTTCAGTTCTTGGACGTTCAAGTCTATGGACTTGTTTAACTTGTGTACTAGAGCTTCATACTCGACAATGTTATTTATGCATTTGAATTCTAGTATACAGGACATAAAATGTATTTTTCCGTTCGAATTGATGAGGATACACCCTTCTCCTACCCCTTCTTGTGATTTAGATCCATCAAAGTACAAGGTCCAAACTTGCGAGCAAAATATATCAGCTTCCCCTTTCTCATTAATCTCCTCTTTTCCTCACGTGAGTTCTGTGATCTCGAATGTAGGATCATGGGAAAAGAGGGCTTCCTCTGCCACGATGGGAAATTCCTCTTGAAAAATCATTTCAGAGTTTTGGGTAAGAGGGACATTATATGATAGACGAGAGAAATTCCTGAAGTAAGAATCATAGGAATAATTGCCTAGCACAGGGAAATCTATCGATGAGGGTTTGTTTAGGGTTTCTAGATTAGTAACAGTATGTTTTAGATATCTTTACCTATCAATTATGATCACATTTTTGTGTCCCTTTAATGGAAACCAAAGGTGAGCCCAGTCTGTACTAAAGTATTTGTTTAACTTTTCAGACCGATCTTGGCTTAATAACAACTCGTAAGCTTCTGAGATATCTACTACAATGATGTTAATCACTTGCACAAATTTGGGATGTGTCGCTATTCTGATCATTATGTCTTTGAGTTATCCCATGACCTTCACTTGGGTTATGTCTAATTGTATTATATGTTTATCTCTTTTGAGAGGAACGACATTTAATTTTTTTCAAATAGAAAAGGGTATAACATTGGAAGATGCTCCTGAATCAACCAAACAATTGTGGAGGTTTCTGTTGAAAACTTCAAAAGTTAAAAGGAAATGTGGGACAAAAGGTTTTCCCTTATTATCTTCAAAACAAGCATTCATAGTTGGTTTATTTCTTGGTCTGTGGGATTTAGACTCCCCTCTTGATTAGTGCTTGTTGTAGGATTCTCTATTGATTTCAAATCCTATAACAGGAAGTCCTTTTGCTGAGGGATTCTACACATGTCCATAACTAATATATTAGCCTTCAAATTATTCAAATATTCAATTATGTTGTAAGCCATCTTGTCATAAATGATTTTAGGGGCTAAATTTTGCAAAAGGGCTAATTTTCCATGGTTTTTCCCATAAAAAGATTCGCTAATTTAATTTTTTCTAAAAATGATTCGCCCAAATTCCATAGAATAAAATTGTTTTACCTTACAAATATCCAAAATCTTATCGAAACTATATAAAATATTTAGAAATTTGAATATTTTTATAAATCTGTCGCCAAACATTTTACATTTTTCATATTAAGGACTAGTAATATTATCCCACGTTTCTATATGTTATTATAAATTTTCATCCTTAAAATCATCCCTGATCTTGCGAAATTATCGTGTATGGATATTTATAGGATTTCTTCGGGGAGAAAAAGGTGTTTTCGGATGATCAGGAGTTGATCTTCCTCTCAAAACTTGGGTCGTAGTAAGATCGGTTGAGACAGGTTGACCTCTACTTTTGTTTGCACAACCAAGAATTCTACAGGTGGTTCTTGAACTTCAAATAGGTCATCGGAAGGCATAGGTAAATGAGGATACCATATCAACATGGTTGTTTCTTCTGGTGGATCGGCCTCTTCTTGATCGGAAATATTTATACTAGAGCTACTTGATTGTCTGGTCAGGGAGACTTCATCCAGAAACCAGTTAGCCATTAAATTCATAGCATGTACCCATTTAGGGTAGTCTCTTTCAAATTGGTTCTCTTGGTAATAAGTACATAAAGAGTCAGATGCTACATTTCCTAGATTGATGTTTAGGTTGGTTGGGGGAGGCTCAATGGATTTGAACAGTGGGTTCCTTTTATAGAAAGGATTATAGGGCCTTTGGCTTTGGTTTCCTTCCCCTGCACTTTTCTTCATGTCTATGATTTCATTTGATAGTTTTTTGACCATGCGTTGTAGGTCTTCTATTTCCTCACTTCCCTTTTCA
>SNQJ01S0113552.1:34657-56803 GCA_010110895.2 Picea sitchensis
ATGAACGTAGATATGTTATCTAGTACCAGATCATCACAAAATTGTATTCCAGTACTCAAGGGTAATTGGACAAGGTTCCTCGTGGTAGTGCTCTGTAGACTACAACTTTGTAGGCTGCACTTTGTAGAATTTGCTGGTGTTTTTTGATGCTATGGAAGAGGACCTGTGATTCGATTCTAATGAAAGACCATATAGGTGAAACAAATACCAACACTTGATACAGGAACTCTGAATTTGCAGTGGAAGTGTCAAAAAACAAGGCAAAAGAATTCAATGACTGGGCTCCAATATCTATAACAAGAAGGTATTTCGTAGCTAGATGACCGCATGTTGAGATTCAAAATCCTCCTCTTTTGGAACCAGATTGATCACTTCTCCTGTTGCCACTTCCTTTTTAAAAAATAATAATCCTAACTACTACTTTTCTGTGGATTTTTCTCGATCCTGGATTAGTTAATGCTCGCCGTTTTTTCCAGTTTTAAAGAGTCTGAAAAACTTAAAGAAAACTCCATATACTGTTTCGTGGATTTTTCTCGAGCCCAGGCCAGTTCCTTCTTGTCGGTATTTTCAATTTTTAGGAGTCTGAAAAACTTAAAGACAACTTCATCTACTGTCCCATGGATTTTTCTTGAGCCCGAGCCAACTCCTACTCGCCAGTGTTCTCAATTTTTAGGAGTCCGAAAAACATAAAGAAAACTCCAAATGATCTACCAGGGCTAGATAAAGGGGTAGGATTACACCTGACAGATTTCCTCCTTATTCATTTATCTACATGAGAACACAATCAACTTTTTTTTTTTTTTTTAGTAACACCAAAATTTATATCTAATGACACACCTATTTACAAATATGTACAGAGCCAAATTAATTCACACAATCAAACTTATTGTGGTGGATCAACAGGAGGATAAACCCCCTTTCTTACCAGTTGCATTTTGTAATTGTAAATAACATGTCTGACAAAATCCTCTTTGGATAGAGGCTTATGATAAACCTTCAATCGATGTCCATTCATGACATAGGAAGTCTGATTCTCATCAATAGTATTTATCTTAATTGAACCATTTTCATAAAATGTATCAACTTCATAGGGTCCCAACCATCTAGTAGACAATTTACCTTTAAAATTATTGAACCTGCTATCATATAAGAGGGCCCAATCACCTGACTGAAAATACTTCTTCTTGATGTACTTGTCATGCCATTTAGTCCTTTGTTATTGTATAAGGGTGGTCCTTTGAAGATCATCTTGTCTGATCTCATCAAGATCATTCAACTGTAATAGCCTCCATTTTTTAGCCTCATCCAGATCCATCCCTAGTTGCATGGAAGTCCTGAAGGTTTTTACTTGAAATTATATGGGAAGCAACACCTGCTTCCCATATACAAACTCATAAGGCATATGTTCTATTTTGTTTCTCCAAGATGTCCTATAGGCCCATAAGGCCTCAAGAAACCTATCAACCTAGTCTTGGTGATGGAGTTGAACATTATTGCTAACAATAGCCTCTATCACCTTGTTAGTTGATTCCACCTGCCCATTTTCTTGAGGGTGATAAGGCAAATATTTTCTATGTTTGATTATATATTGTTCAGTAAGATATTTGACCAAATTGGAGGTGAACTGGGTTCCTTGGTCAGTTGATATTTCTTGAGGTACACTGAAGCGAGTAAATATTTATTCAAAGAGAACTTCTACAACAGATTGTTCATTAGCATAATATAAATCTTTAGCTTCCACCCATTTGGTCACATAATCTGTGCAAACCAAGATGTACTTCTTCCTTTGAGACATAGGATCAATGGGTCCTACAAAATTCAAAGCCCATTTTTCAAAAGGTTCAATTAATACATGAGCTTGGAGGGGCATCTCATCAATTGCAGTAGGTTTTCCCATCCTTTGATAATCATCACAGCTGGTCACATACTTCTTTTCATCTTTGAAAATAGTTTTCCAATAGTTGTCGGACTATAATATCTTGTATGTTTCCCTTTTATCAGCAAAATGGCATCCACATGGACCATCATGACAATATTTGAGGATATCATGCATCTCATCCTCTCGGACACACCTTCTGATCACCAAATCAGGCCTAATTCGATATAAACAATCATCATGCCACATGTAGTTGGCACTTAGCTAGATAATTATTTATTTTTCACGGGAGGACAAATTCTGAGGTAGCTTTCCTGTTATAAGATAGTTGGATATGTATGCATACCAAGGAATGTAAGTAGAAATAGAAAATAGATTCTCATCTGGAAAATCATCATCTACTGGAGTATTATCACATGTATGAATGATTCTAGACAAGAAACCAACAACTAAATTATCTTTTCCAGGCCTATTAATAATGGTGATATTGAATTCTTGCAGTAATAACAACCACCTAGTCACTCTAGCATTTGTAACGAGTTTGTTCATCAAAAATATGATGGATGAATGGTTGGTATGTACAAAAAATTCATACCCTCTTATGTAGTGTCTGAACTTGTTAATGGCATGTACTACTAACAAAAATTATTTTTCAGTGAAAGTGTAATTTACTTCAGTAGGTGAAAGAATCTTGCTGACAAAATATATAGCATATGGAATTTGGCCTTCCCTTTCTCCTAAAACAACCCCCAAAGTTGTATCTGAGGCATTCGTGTAGATATGAAAAGGAAGAGACCAGTTTGGTCCTCTCAAAACAGGGCCACTTTAAATATTTGTTTTTAAAATTTTAAAGGAGATTTGACATTGTTCATTCCAACAAAATTAATCCTCTTTTTCTAATAGTTAGATTTGTAAAATTTTGAATGAACCTCCTATAGTAACCATCATGCCCTAAAAATATTCTGACTTCTTTCTATGAGCTAGAGATTTTGATTTGGGAAATGATGTCAATCTTGGAAGGGTCTACTCTTATTCCAGTACCAGAGATGTAGTGACCTAAAATAATTCCTTCAGTGAGCATCATTCTATATTTTTCACGACTGAGGGAAATTTTGGTTTAAGTGAGCATCATTCTAGATTGTCCAATTCCTATTGGAAATCATCCCCATATACTGTGAAGTCATCCATGTAGACTTCTACATAGTCATGGGTCAAATCTGATAAAATGGACAAGACAACCCTTTGAAAGGTAGCAGGGGCATTGCACAAACCAAAAGGAAGAACCATATAAGAATATGTCCCCCACGGGCAAGTAAATATGGTTTTGTCCCGATATTCTGGTCAAATTTGGATCTGATTGTAACCACTAAACCCATCCAAGAAAGAAAAATACCCCTTCCCAGACAAAGTGTCCAAGACCTGGTCTATGAAAGGAAAAGAAAAGTAATATCTGTAGTTATCCTTGTTCAATTCTCGAAAGTACACACAAATCCTCCATTTACCATTTTTCTTAGGAACAATAACTAATGGGGATACCCACTTTCTATCCAATATAGGGTAAATTAAATTGGCATGCAGGAGTTTCTGGAGTTCTTCTTTCACTATGTATTTTAAGGATGGATTCATTCTTCTTTGGGGTTTTCTAACAGGTATGATTTGGTCATTAGTGTAAATATGATGCATACAAGTGTCTGGGTGGATCCCTTTCATGTCGGAGTAATCCCATGCAAAAGCACCATATTTCTCGTGAATCATTTGAATCAATTTTTTTTATTGATATGTTTCTAAACTAGCATTGATATACAAAGATTTTCTAGGTCTGATTTCAATAGCCTGGACAACTGATTGTTTCCCTTCATCTACTTGTGAAATGGTGGATATTGTAGAGGTGGAGGGGTGCCATATTTCCTGGAATTCATAGATGAAGATNTGATGCATACAAGTGTCTGGGTGGATCCCTTTCATGTCGGAGTAATCCCATGCAAAAGCACCATATTTCTCGTGAATCATTTGAATCAATTTTTTTTATTGATATGTTTCTAAACTAGCATTGATATACAAAGATTTTCTAGGGCTGATTTCAATAGCCTGGACAACTGATTGTTTCCCTTCATCTACTTGTGAAATGGTGGATATTGTAGAGGTGGAGGGGTGCCATATTTCCTGGAATTCATAGATGAAGATATATGTGTATTCAAGAAAAGATTGAGGGTATTCAATTCATTTTGTATCACCCATAAATAGGCTTAATATTTTTTCTTTAGTTTTCTCTTGAACTCCTTTTACTTGTTCAAGTTTCAACAAGGTTGAGTATAGTCCTCGTCCCCATAGGGATTCTCCAACCAGAGAGGAACTTCGGTAGTTGGTTGGGTAGGAGGAAAGAGGATAATTTTTTGACTTTGGGTGCCATTGGAAATTGTCATCTTTCCAGACCGACAACTAATAAATGCATCAGTAGTGGCCAACCAAGGTTGGTCAATAACTATTGGATGTCTTGGTTTGGAGTATTTGAGATGAATCACTAATAAATACACAGGGTATTCCCAATAGGCCAAAGTAACTATTATATCATCTAGACTTCCTGTTGGGCTGATGATTGATTTTTCTACTAATTCCAACAAAGCCTGTGATGGTCTTAGGTGATTTAGTTGGAGCATTAGATCAATAAGTGTTTTTGGAAAAGAAACATCATTAATCTCTATGGTCACCATTGGATTTCCTGGATCATTATATTTGCATGGTATTTCTGATATAAATTATGATAATTGTCCAACTATCTGTATAACAGATGGCTCATTCCTCTTCCTCCTTTGATTTTTGATGCAAAGATCCCTTACAATATTAGAATAAATAGGTATATACTTGATGGCCTGAAGTAGGGGAATCTTTACACATATGTTTATAAGTTCAATCTCTAGATTATGTCCTAGAGGTACCTCAGATTTCTTCACAAGTAACCTTTTTGGATAAGGAGGAGGATTAGTTTTCTGAGGCATTTCTGTTGGGTGAGAAGTGTGAGGAGGAATTTCTTATTGTAGAGAGGTGTTTCTTTCTTCATCTAATTGGTTATTAATTTGTTCTCCTTCTTCTTGAACTGCTTGAATATCTATTTGTTCTTCTTCTTTAGGTGCTTGATTATGTACTTCTTCTTCTTCTTGAATAATCAAAGTAGGATTTGGTTTATTCAAAACCCTCCTCGATCTTAATTCAATTCCATTAAATGAACCATAAATTATCACATAAGTGGAGAAGGTTTGTACTTCAAGATTTTGTACAGGATGTGTAGGTCTATTATTTGGATTAGGAATGGGTTGTGTAGGAATAGGGGTAGGATGAGGAGCATTTGGGATAGGTGCATCTTGCATTTTTTACTATAGATTTGGGTTCATAGGTAGTGCAAGTTGTTTCTGCAGTTGTGGAGGTGGAGGAAGAGCAGGGGGATTAAATCCCTATAGCAACTGAGAAATATTGGAAGGGTATTGTGGGTAGATGGGAAAGGTTGTTGGATGAAAGGTAAAATTCCCATATGCAAGCCCTCTCCATCCTTGTTTCCAAGGATGGATTTGTGTTTATTGAGGTGACCATTGAGGATAATTCATTGGAGGTACCCATTGTTGTTTTGAATATTGTATGGTAGGGTCTACAAACATATTGGGATTTTTTTTGTCTCCATGTCCTCTTGGGGGGATATGCTGTTTCCTGAGGTTCTCCCCCTCCCTGGAAAATGGATTTAAGTCTAGGTAAAGAAGGGGACTCACTGGAAGGGTGATATTTTGTACAAAGGTGAAAGATTTAGATAACATTAATGGGGCATTCCTTTTCAGGATGCCTTTTCCTACACCGAGGACATAAAATTTCCAAAGTCACATTTTCTTCTTCTTGTTTTCTTTTAATATTAATGGTATCAAGTTGGGAAATGATGGTGTTTAGGATGTCTATTTTGAAGTTTTCTAGTAGATTCCCCAATTAAATCCTATAAACACCTCCTGGTGTGGGTTTAGTAATTCTATTTGTAGGCTCCCTTACACTTTTTCTTGTTTTGGCTTGACTACATGATTATCTTTTACAATACTCTGCAATGTCAGCAAATGGATTTTGGTACACATATCCAAAACTCATGAGGTTTAGTACTTCAATGAAGTCATCCCTCACACCTTTTAGGAATATGATCCTAACTGTGGTTGTGTCTAAGGAAAATTTCTTTGTCTTTTGGTAGTTGTATAGAAACATTTCTAGGTAATCTTCCAAACTTTCTTCCTCATTTTGCTGCATTTTAAATATGTCATTCCTAGCATCCCTAGGTCTATAGTAATACTCATATTTTTGGAGGAAAATCTCCTTCATACCATCCCAAGATAAGATAGTGTGTTCTCCTAAGATCATAAACCACCTTAATGTTGAGTCTTTTAGTGTGGCTGGAAAGAGTTTTAGTTTTTGTGCCTTATCAATGTAATTATAACTCCTACATAGTATATCAAATCAAAAAAAAATGAATCAAGATATTTTGTTGACATACCATGGAACTGAGATAGTGAGGACAATGGAATATTCTTCCTAGCAACATATCTGGTGATGTCTAATATTGGGAATCCAAATGTCTCTGTTTCGTTGTTTGCATTTACCTCTTAATTTGCCATGTCTCCAAATAATACTCCGTAGGGTGTTGGTGATGTTTCCCCACTAAGTGATGGTTCAACCACTGGGTTGTTTGGTATAGCTAACTATTCCAATACCTTCTGTGTTTCCCCAATGGTAGATGCAACTTCCTCTATCACTACCTCTGTCTCTTTTGCAGCTCCTCCTTCTGATGGGGTTGCCAGTGCTTCCCCTCTTGCTTGTTGTATTATGCTTTCAATCTGAACAGTGCCTTTGGATGTTGTTTCAATTGCTTCCTTTGAACTTTCTCCTCTGAGAATTTTTCCTGCATGAATTTTAACTAAATTAGTGTGTGTGTGTTAGGGGGGGTTGGGGTTGGTGGTGGGGGGGTTGGGGTTGTTCTTGTTGTTTGTTTTTCTATTTTTTCTGAAATTTTGGAAGCAATAAATCTACCTTTATTATCCCTATACCTACTCATAAAAAGAAGAAACTCAAATACTAATGAAACACAATTTTTTAACTAGTAAAGGTAAGAGGAAAACCTGACTTTCAAGAAACCCCACAAAAGTGGATGCACATGTTGTTACCTCTCATATTACCATCTTCTCTTTGCACTCAAATTGTCCTTAAATCCAATCCAAACTCATCAAGCCAATCAAACTCAAAATCCTACATATTACCATTTACAGCTCCCCGACAATGACGCCAAAATTTTGGTGTATATATATGCTTAGTATATTGCACTCATTTATATGTCAATCTGAGATTCGTAATCAAAAGAGTTGTTACACTATGTGTGCTGAAAATAGGTAACCTATCTATGTCTGTTGTGTCTAGCTCAGTCAGGAAATACTTAATAACATAACACTCTGTTTCTAGAATATCTGAACACTTCACACAACTTCAAACTCAAAATATAAAGCTTATAACAAAACTCTCATACAAACACTCAATTGGAAAGGTTCTTGCTTGGATGACAAGTTTGTTCATTACAGACTCATGAAATTAAGAGATGAACTTAGATCTTGCTTCCTGCAACAATTGAAATAGTAATCAACAATCTACTTTATTCACTCTTAGAAAGAAATCAATCATAACTCTATTAATTCCAATCAAACCTTCCTTAATACAGGAAAAAGTCAATATGATTGAGATACTTCATTACATGGAGCATGAAGGTGAGAGATGAAGTCTTATGGTTCATGTACCTACTAAGAATAACACAGTCATAAATTCAAAACAATAACATTTTCTTACATAACAATCCCACACATCTAAAAAACTCTTATCAATTAAATATCAATCTACAGAAATGGAAATGGAATTATCTACTATGTTCAATGTATAACCATTTACTCACACTGATTCAAAATAAAATAAATCTATATTGTACTTAAAATGCATTTAAAATCATTTACAACACACAACTATTAAGTTTTCACACTCACACAATTGATTTAAAACACACAAAGACATGTATAGGGAGGTTTACCTTGGCTGGGAAAGTGGACCCTTGCCAAACCAACAAGGTACCACTAAATAAATTGCAGAGTAAAACACTTTACTCATTCTCATGAATTGCACAAAATATCATTTGTATTCCTTCAAATGATTGATTGAAACAACAGTTCAACATTTCATTCATCATAACAATGTATATCATCCTTTACTTACTACTTACTCCCTATCATCTACACAACATCCCTTTTAAAGAAGGTGATCCGTTATAACTAAGGTTTGAGGATAATTATCAAATCGTTTCAAAATATTACAATTGGTAATTCATATTGTATCTCTAAGGATGGACTTCATCCTCATGACACGAAGTGCATGAGTGATGAAGTCTATCGTGATCTCGAAAACTACCCGAAGGTAATTCTATCCAACTAACTTATTGTAATAACCACCAACATATGTGTTCAACATGTAAATCATGTAGACATGGGTTTAGTATCGGACTAGCACAATCATGACTATGGGTACCAGACTAGCACAAAGGTAGTACTAGAATAGGCATGAGGCTAGTACCAGATGAGGCATTGAGCTGGTGTTATCGGATGAGGCATTGAGCTGGTGGTACCAGATGAGGCATTGAGATGGTGGTACTGAAAGAATTATTGTGATGGTACCGGAATAGGCATTGAACTAGTAGTACCAGATCACTATGGAGTATCGGATTAGGAGGAATATCAATACTGGATCAGGCAGGGTGCTGCATCTAGCGGAGTACCCGATCAGTGGAGTACCGGATCCAGCAGTGTACCGAATCAAGCGATTGTTTTAGTACGATATCAGTGGTAGTACCAGATGGAGCTGCTTAATTAAAATTCAAAGTAATTAGGAGCATAAATAATCAACCATTTAATCCAATTTAATCAAGAAAGTCAAAAAAATCATGTTTTAACATAGGTTACCTCTCTATGCACATGGACGGGGTCACAAAGTAGGTTTGTGGAGGAAATGGTCAATCATATACACATATCCTAGGTAAAATAGACTCAGGTAGAGGACAATATAGGATAATAGAAGTGTCAAAATGGAGACTCAACACAAGCCTTGATGTAAATTGAGGGTATTGATCTGTGGCTATCTCCCTTGGATAACCAAACTTTGAAAATATGCATTCTTCGAGGAATTTTGCTACATTTGATTATGTGGCATCCTTCATGGCCTTTACTTCATCCCACTTTTTCAGATAGTTTGTGCATACCGAAATGTGCTTCTTATGTCTTGATGGACGATCTTGGGCCTATGAAGTCCATGCCCCACTTATTAAATGGTTCTAATGATACTTGGGTATGTAAAGGAAATTCATTTCTCTTTGTTGGTTTCCTCATTATTTGGAATTCATCGCAGTGTGAAGTAAATTACTGAGGATATCTATGTGGGGCTGGACAATAATATCTAACTTGTAAGATATTATAAAATATCCTCTCGGATGCGTAATGACCTCCACATGGTTCATCATGGAAAGCATGCAATATATCATGCACATCATCTTCCCTTATGGATCTCCTCAAAATCATATTTGGGCATAATTTAAATAAATAACCTACAACCCAAGTGTAGGATGAACTTTTCC
This sequence comes from Picea sitchensis, assembly GCA_010110895.2. NCBI lineage: Eukaryota > Viridiplantae > Streptophyta > Pinopsida > Pinales > Pinaceae > Picea > Picea sitchensis. Next base: position 44,212 of record SNQJ01S0113552.1, read on the forward strand.
ACACAATATTTTATCTCTCCCTATAGGAGAAATGTTAAGGAACTTTCTTGTTATAAGGTAATTTGATATATCAGAAAACCAAGGGGTTTGTAATGATATGGAAAATAGTTTCTCATATGGAAATTGGTGACCAATCATGCCTTCTTTAGTAGGAATGGTCAATCTAGACAAGAAATATGCAACTACATTTTGTTTTCCAGTATTATCAATAATTTTTAGATCAAACTATTGTAATAACATGAACCATCTAATCATCCTACCATTAATGTCAGATTTATTTATAAAGTATCTAATGGAAACATGATCTATATGTACAAAAACTTTATATTCTGTCACATAATGTCTAAATTTATAGAGAGCATGAACCACTACTAAAAGTTCTTTTTTTTATGTAACAATATAATTCAATTATGCTCCTGCTAAATTATTACTTATGAAGTGAATTGCATACGATTTATTATCTTCATCCTATCCTAAGACTGCTCCTACGGAATTTTCGGATGCATCAATGTGAATGTGAAATGGAAGAATCCAATTGGGACCTTGTAAAATAGGGGAAGTTGTGATTTTTTCCTTGATTGTTTCAAAATATTGTTAACAATTCAAAGTCCAGTAGTCTTTCACATATTTGGTCAGAAAGGTAAACAAGGGAGAAGTTATTTTACTGAAATCCTTAATAAACCTCAAGTAATATCCTACATATCCAATAAATCTTCTTCCATATTTTGGTTTCAAAGGGGTAGGAAGTAAGGTGATGATTTTGATCCTTTCTTTGTCTAATTCAATCCCTTTGGAGGATAGGTGGTGTCCTAAAAAAGTCCATTCATTCATCATCATATTACATTTTTCATTGCTAAGGGATAGATTCATTTCTCTACATAATTGGATAATCTTATATAGATTATTTTAAGGCTTCATCAAATGAATTTTCATAAGGGTTAAAGTCATCCATATAGATCTCAACTTTATCATGGATGAGTTCTAAAAAGATACTGAGAATTTCTCTTTGAAAAGTAGCGAGGGAATTACATAGGCCAAAAGGTAGGCTTTGTATGAAAATGTATCCCATGGGCATGTAAATGTGGTCTTGTCCTGGTCCTTAGGGATGATATAGATTTGATTGTATCCACTAAAACCATCCAGAAAGGAAAAGTGTTGCTTCTTGGCCAATACATCCAAAACTTGGTCAATAAAAGGTAGAGGAAAATGGTATTTTTTGGTAGCCTTGTTCAACTCCCGAAAAATCCACACATATCAACCATTTCTCATTCTTCTTTGGGACAATAAATAGAGGGGAGAGCCATTAACTTTCTAATATAGGATATATAAATCCGACATCAAGCAAATTTTGGAGTTCTTGTTTAACTATGTCTTTTATTGTGGGGTTCATCCTTATTTGTGGATGCCTAATAGTTTTGGAGTCCTCTTTCATATAAATTTGATGGGTACAGATGGAAGGATGGATTCCTTTCATGTATTTATAATCCCATGCAAAAGCTTCAATGTTTGTTTTTAGAACATCTAATTGTTTTTGTTCCCGCTAACTAGTGAGTTTGTTGTTGATTTTTAGTGTTTTTGCAAGGTTGATTTCTATGGTTTTGACAGTTGAACCTTTTATCTCAGCAGTAAACAGATATGTCCATAATCCAATGTTATTTTTTTCCAGAGACTTCAGATATGTTATTATCATTCATCCCTTCTATTTTCACATCTCCCATATATTGAATTTGTAGAAACGTTTGAAGGAAAATGTCCTCATCAATTGTACTATCATCCAAGGAAGTGTGAATTGAGTAAATGGAGTATGATTTTTTTTGTGTCAGGTATTATTCCTATTCCACGCACATAGACATATTTTAAGTTATCAAAGGTTGGGAATGGTCATAAAGAACAATTTGTTTTTAGGAAAGGACATCAGTAATGGTCATATTTCCTACTCTACAACCAATGTATACGTTTGATGTGGCCAGCCAAGGCCTTCCAAAAATGAGAGGATATCCATTGTAATGAGACTTGGGTTGAAGGACTAGGAAGTTAGTAGGGTAATCCCACGAGTTAATGGAAATTATGATATATGTGCCTTCAAATTTGGTTGTGGATCTATTTGCAAGTTGCAGGATAGTTGGGGTGTTTCTCAGAAATCCACGAAGGTTGATTTTCATCATGGTATCTCTAGTCATAGCATTGATTGCAACTCCTAGATCAATAACTAGATTATTTTCTACTAGGGTGTTTTTAATATGGACACTTACTAAAGTACTCTATGGATCCAAGTATTTAGGTAAAATTAAATTCCCAAGCATAAGGTTGGCTAGTTGTCCTACAACATTTATGGTTGGAGTATATTTCCTTCTTCTTCCTAGTCTCCTAATACATTATTACTTGATATAATTATTAAAAATGAGCACATCCTTACGATCTTGTAAGAGAGGTATATTTATGCACAAATTTTTAAGATCCCCTAAAAKTTTTTTTTTCTCATATGTATAAGTATTTATTTCTTGTAATCGTTTAGGGTAAGGAGGGGCTTGTGGTTAAGGTAATGTAATTTTTTATTTCTCAAATTATTCATTTTCTATGAGCTTTGGTTGTTGTTGCAATGTTTTTCCTGATATGAGATTTATCTCTTGTAATTCCATAGAATAAGTCTGATAAGTTGTATCATTGTTGTATATAGGTTGGAATTCCTTATTGTTAGGATTTGGAGTAGGTTGAGCAGGTAGTTGAGGTTTCTTAGGAGGAACACTACTTGGAGTAGTGTTTTTTTTATTAGGAGGAGAAGGAAATAATTTAGGTTGTTGGAAATTTTGTGGCATCCATCCTTATGATGGTTGATTCGACTCATTTTGTGGCATGCTAGGAAAATATTTGTATGGAGGAGGAGTTGGAGGTCCTTGGTATTGCCAAGGGTTTGGAGTAGTCCAAGGTGATGGGTTATACCATGGTTGAGGAGGAATGATAATTATATGCATTAAAATTTTGAGCAAGATTGAAGTGCAAACCTTTTTGGAATGGTCTTGGTGCTCCAGGATTCTTTTGATTGATGAAGCATAATGACTCCAATTTTTCTTTTTCTCCTCTAAATGTAGATTTCAAACCCAGAAAAGAAGGAAATTCGTTAGTTGGATGATCTTCCTCACAAATTACACAAACATCTATAAGTTTTAAAGGCCAATCATTTCTAGGATGCTCTTCAGTGCATTTTGGACAATAGACAACCAATGCCTTCTGTACTTCCTCCTATTTTTTCTTGATTTACATTGTATCCAATTGCATGGATAAAGAGTTTAAACTATCATTCTTCATATATTCTATTAATCCAACTAATTCATGCTTTATATGAGTTGTTGGGTTAGAACATGGAGAGGTCAAAGCTCTATTGCTTCTACCTTTCTTTCTGAAACACCTTGAGTCGTTATTGAATATTATTTTGATATCATCATAGTCCAATTGGTATATATATCCATTGGATASGAAATTCAATGTTTCCATTAGATCTTCTCTTTCTCCTATGAGTAAGACAAGCKTGAGTGAATCTTTGTCCAGAGTGCAACTTTGAGCTCTTTTGTAGCTCAGTTGAAATATTTGTTCAAAATATTCTAGATATTCATCAGGTCCTTGTGTAATTCTAAAAATCTCATCCCTTGTATCTCTTGMTCTACAATATTCTTTGTATATTTCACTGAAGGATTTTTTAGTTTGATCCCAAGTTGTGATACTATTTTCCTCCAAACTCATAAACCATCTTAGAGGTGAATCCTTCAAGGTAGAAGGAAAAAATTTGAGGTTTTGTTCATCAGTGGTGTAATAATATGTCCTACATATAATTTGAAGCTCAAACAAGAAGGTATCAGGATATTCATAGAAAAGTCCATGAAAATGAGGTAAAGCAGAAGGATTAATATTTTTCATTTTGGATTCTCCATCAGATTCATAAATAGGTAACTCAAATATTTATTCTTCACCAGCCATGACACAAGGTGAGGATTGAATCTCTTCTAAAAGATTCTCAAATTCTCTAGATTCCCTTTCCAATAAACTTTCTAATGTTTCAGGACTAATTTATGGATTTATTGGACCTATTTTTGTTGTGGGGGTTTTCTGTAAAAAAATTCCTTTCCTATCTCTAGGTCTATTCATTCATGAAATCAAAAGAAAGTGAAAAAATATTTTGTTTTTTTTAATGCAAAAAGAAGGTCTGAGAGGGAGCTATCAATAATCACATAAAGTGAAATCACTTGGGAAGTTACACTACAGAAACTCCATAGTGAGCATTAGATTGAGAATATGTGAGTTTCTATGAATTCCTTGTGATTAATTTTATCTATGTATCATACAATTTTTTCTCTAATTATTGACATATTTTCCTTTGCGAATGACAAAAGTTTTCCTTTCAATAAAATTTCACAAGTGGAAAGAAGTGCACAAATGGGGTGAAATTGGATTTTTCAAGAAGCCTTAACTTTCAACTCAAATATCATATTGAGGCACATGAATAGTCATTGGAAAGCTGATTTAGAGAAGAATGACTTGGAATTATTAAATTTTGGAGAACTAGGATATAATTATTCATGGATTGAACAAAAAAAGGACCTATAGCAATAATTGACAATTTTTTACAATATACATAATTCTAACGAAAATGGTTGCTTGCAGATTTTGCAGAATTAATAGATATAAACATATTAGTTCAATATAAGAATTCATATTTGGGAAATGGATGAAGGATCAGGAATCCAAGGGTCAAAATATCAGTGTTGGTAATGCAAAGATAGAATCCAATGGGAACCATAATAGAGGGGAACAAGAAACATTATTAGATACTGTGACAATATCGAAGATAGAAGTGTAGAGTTACAGAGAAGAAAACAAGAAGTTGATGAGAGAAAAAATAAAATAAATTCTCAGGTTATGCAAAGCTTAAATAGGTTGCATAGGTAGGCAAGGAATGGATCATGCTCAATGTTGGAAATTGTGTTGGCATTGATGTCAAAGGAAGAACTGGATAGACACATTCATGAATGTCATTGATGCTAAAGGAGACAAACTAGGAAAGAAAAAAATCATGAATGTAATTGATTCCAAAGGAGATAGATTTTATGAAATAATGTTTCACAATTCTATTAGAAATGCCAACAATAATGTGATACTATGTCTCTAAGAGCTAATTTATTATCACTGATGATATGTCATGTTGATGAGTGAATCCTTGTGAAGATGAAGGTGGGAATACTAAGATGAGAGGTATGAGGATTGAACCTAAACCATACATGAATCCAAGGATCATTTAATTGATTGAATAATAGATCGATCCAAAGTAACAATCTATAGTCAATGATGAGATGAATCAAAGTGAAATAAAGAAATAACTTAGTTGAACTAAAGAAAGAAAATTGAACCTTGTAGGCAAGGAGAAATCATGACCATTGAATCAATATCAATAGTGAACTATGATCGTCGATTATATGCCCAGACCTTCCATTCATGTGATAAGAATGAACATATGAGATTAGATCTCATAAAAAGTTTATTCAGATTGATGGCCAAGGAGTGACCTCATTCAGAGTCAGAAATAATGGAAAAATACTCTTGGAGTCATAGCTATTGGAGGAGGAAAGTTCACAGAATAATATTCACTTCTATATTGAAGTATTGAAGAATATTTCATTCATGACCTTGATTTGTGTGCCAAAATATTAGAAGTGGGGATGGCCATCTAATACACATGGAAGGAGTCCACGTGGAGGAAACATAAATGAAAAATAAATACAACAACAAAAAAAATCAAGAGGAAGGGATGATGTCATAGTATTGAAGGTGCCACATCATCCAATACACATGGAAGGAGTCCATGTGGAGGACATGATAATCCATCAAAGTAAATATAAACCATTGATCTATCGAAGCCATATCAAAGAGATCTATACTGTCCATTGGAGAAATAAGGTTGGAGTAAAACAATTTAACCTTTTTTTTACACTTCAAAGCAAGGGTATCGAAGAATATTCCTTTCCCCGATACCTTCAGAGATTATCATTTAGAGTTCACCTAGTTGGGGAAGTTTCACCACTCCGAAAGGAGGGTATCAAAGAATATTCCATTGTTCCATGATTCATGACATACATGTTCATTCATATTGATCAACGACTATGATATATTTGGAGTAATTTAGATCGAAAAAATGTGTGGTGACATCTTATTAGCTATTGGAATGAGGTTGTGGTTTTCAATAGATAAAGGCACTATGATGGAATAAAATTGATCAATGACTGAGATCTATTTTAGAGTGAATCAAATCAACAACTTTGAAATGGATACATGGTTTTTTATTGACGAAGTGTAGGTGTCCATGTGTCAGAGTTCCAATCTTGTGAAGTGTACAAAGGAGGGCCAAATTAAGTGATGACATCAACATGACGTCAGTGCCAAATTGGCGTAAGTAGCCATAACAAACTCACATCATTACCATGAGAGATCCATGCGGAATCCATCTAAGCATCCATGTCATATCAGAGTATCATATTCAGAGTCAAGGATATATCAACGAAGAATACTCCGACGAAGAAAAATGAAGGATGAGGGAGATTTATTTGGAGTAGGAAGTTGATGGCTAGGATGAAGACAAATGTTAATAGATAGAGTCAAGAGTTTCAGAGTCAACATTTTAGAGTACATATTTTGGAGTTTGTTACAATACTTCAAAAAAACATCGAAGAATATTTGTCTTTGATACCATTCATTTGGTATTAGGAGAACCAGGGAAGTTCAACCACTCCAAAGTGAAGGAATCAAAGAATATTTTGTGGCAATTGGATCCACGAGTGTAAAGGAGAAAAGTGGCAAGCACGTGGAAGTTGACCGACAAGACCTGGTGTAGTAGAACGAGGAAGATTAAATTGGGACTCTTGATTACAATGGATAAACAATGGATTTTGTTTAGTCCTTTGGAACCTAAAAGGGTGCATGTAGGATTTCCAATTCATGTGTTCAGATTACCGTAATTTGTAGGTATCGAGACACTTTGAAAAGAAAAACTCTAAGAATAAACGACAATTGTTGATAAATCATCCAACGGTTGAGATAACACTAAGTGTTTCAGATTCTGTTTGGTCCTAATGAACATGATCATAGATAAACAATGGAGATTGAATGGATATATATATATAGCGGTGGTTGATTGATGAGGCTCAAAGAGTCCGATAGCCTGGTATTTTAGATGTTATGGATGTTATATCTTATGGTTACAATATAATCAATAGATGATTGGATGACTCCTATGTGTCGAGATGGTTTTGAGTGTTTAGACACCTAGATGGTCCCAATATGAAAGAACAAATCGATGGTTATGATCAAATGAAGGACAGATTGGATATCTACTATACATTGAAGTGTTGTAGAGTGTATTGGTACCCTGATGAACACGATTGTAGACCAATGGACAAGATTGAATCCAGGATGAGATGTGATGGTTGTTGAGTGTCAAAATTGTGTTGTGTGAGTAGGTCGAGTGAAATGAGAAGTGTTAAGTCCCAATTTTGAGGAAGATCCAAAGGGAATCACAAATGACTTGATGAGAATGACTTTTATGTGGAAAAATTATTGAGTAATCGATATATATAAATGACGTTGACCTAATTGAGCTAGTGTAAGGAAGTGTGAGAAAATATGTGAAGAAAAGAGTTATGTGATTCGAGGTTCAAAAGTGGGAGAAGAAGCATGTGAGGAGTGAGAGAGAGTGATTGAGATCTTCATTTAATAGGTTAGCAAGTCTGAGGATTCATGGGTGTGGATGAAGAAACGATATGAAAACTTCAAGGTGGTCTGGGAGGTGAAAGGAATTTTTGTAATTATGCAGAACTAAAATGCTAAGTTAGAGAAACAATTTGCTTAGTGAGAATATTTGGAGAAGTTTGTATTTTAGTGTGCCAGCTACATAAATAGTAGAGATGTTGTCTATTGTGTTCAAATGAATATTTTCTTCAGAGTGGCAGGGTGGTGCTCAGGAAGATTGGTGTCTTAATTTAGCATGTTGGAGATTTTTTTCTAGAGAGTTGGTGCTTCCTTCCAGTTGGTGCTAGTAAAGCTAAAGAGTTGGTGATTCCTTCTGGTTGGAACTAGTAAATCTAGGGAGTTGGTGCTTCATTCCAGTTGGTACTGGTAAATCTAGGGAGTTGGTGCTAGTTAAGATAGGGAGTTGGTGCTTCCTTCTAATTGGTGTTGTTAAAGCTAGGGAGTTGGTGCTAGTAAATCCAGGGGGTTGTATCCTCCTTTGAGTGAGTTCTCATAAACTGAATATAATCTAATATAATCTAATTCTATAAAATATATTTTTTTGGTTTTTCCCATTTGGGTTTCCATGTTAAAATCTCTATGTACTGAGCATTTGTGTTGATATATGATAACATGGATAAATTTATGCAACACTTATGAATGATTATGCATTGACTAATTAAAGTAGTAAAAGTGAAAAAGTGTAAAAATTTATGCAATACTGATTCACCCCCCCTCTTAGTATTGTTGAATAGGTAAAAAATTGGTATCAGAGCAGGTTCGTTCAAGAATAGTCTAACCACTATAAGGTGAATCTTTATGGTACACATGGAATGGTGGCGAAAATATTTGTTTGATGGAACAAACTATATAATGTGGATCACAAGAATGAAGTCACAACTACAAGAAATATGGTATGATGTTTGGAAAATAGTTGTCATAGGTTACACACCATCAAAAACTCCATCAACAAGTGCAATTGAAAAGGAGGCATGTAAAAAAAGTACAACTATTATGAATTGTATATTAAGAGGCTTAGTTGACACTGAAAAAGACAAATTGGGACATTTCACTTCAGCCAAAGAGCTCTGAGACAAGCTACAAGATCTTCACGTAAAGCAAGGAAGCCTTAGACATGCGAAAATACAATGGTGAGTTGTTTTTCTTTAATTGTGAAAAAGTAGGACAACTTGAAACTGAATGTTCTTATTTTAAAATGGGAGAAAACAATGATAAGATGATTCAAGAAATGATGAAAGTATGAAGAAAATAAAATCTCACAGATAGGGGGAGAATCTATATGCCAATGAAGATAGTAGTTTTTCTGATAATAGTGATAACAAAGATAAATGAAGTCATGATATTGACATTGAAGTGAACCTTGAAGAAGAACTCATATGTGCCTTAGAATAAATTTGCATACTCAAAGAAAAAAATAGAAAGTTGAAAGGTGAATTGATGAAATATAAAGATGAGACAACTCTACACAGAGGAGAACCTATCTGTGATCAAGATGAAATGAAAAATCTCAAAGGAGAGAATATGTTACTGTTAGCGTTAGAAGTCAGTCCTGGATTGCAGCAGTAGCAGAGCCCGACGCCCATCAGTTTAATGTCACGATTTTAATAAAAGGGTGATCAAATGGAAGAAAACTCATAACAGTATCGTCTCAACTCTGAAACTAGGCCAGGCATGCATGGGCGAGTGAGGTCTTGATAAACTTCAAACAGTGAGTTGTAATAAAGGTGAGTAGGTGGAAGACTTGTATAAGAAGAGTGCATAGGTCTGTCATAAACATCAGGCTTCTAACAGACTGAAGAAGAAAGCGTCCAAACACAAGATCCTCTTACATTCGAACATAGAAGACCAAAGAATATAGTAATGTCACAACAAATCCTTTATCATAACAAAACGGCAACAATTCATGCGAATCCTTCGATCATGAACTCCTTGGTATGAGACGAAAACAGAGATGGAAAAGGAAAATTGTTTGTCATAAAACAAGAAATCTCAAACACAGATGCATAACCAGGAAACCAGAATGGTCATGGAAACTTTACAGTCGGGAGCTTTGCTCTACCATCGATAGATACAAAAATGGCGAAAACGCCTATACATACTCAGAACAACCACAACAACAGAATCAAGATGTTGCATTGAAAGATTTGTGTCTGCATGGCTTTCTGACAGTCAACACCTGTAGTCTCTGAAAGATCGTGCAACTTTCAGCAGACGTAACCCCCCTTCCTGACAGCTTCATGGGCGAATCGACGTGCCTTTAATAATAGCCGGACTTTCCCATTATGACGGAGGCGGTGTCTAACCACCAACAACCACCTCAATAACTGCTTTATTGGGACTGAGGATGACCCGGCCAACTCGGCACTCTTGGGACATGGGAGGCTTCTTGTGCTTCCACCTGGATGAGCTTGAACAACCTGATGTATCTGCGTGGAGACCAGCACGAAGGATGGGGCACACAATGGGATGGTGGCGCCAGGATCGGCAGGGCAAGATAAGAAGTGATGAGGTGTGAGAGGGGTGACAGAGGAAGACATATGGTGAAATATAACAGGCGGAGGGGCAGGAGATGAGATATAATGGGATTTCTCTCAACGAGAGACTGACATGGAAAGAGTGGGAAACATGGCAGGCGATGAGTGGATGATGGGATGAGAGAAGGACCACGCAGACTAGCAGTGGGGAGATGGACAAAAGACACATGGCAACAGGGGAAAGGTGCCTCCAGAGGATGACATGACAGAGGGAGGGCCCACGTTAGTTAAACATAGGGCAGCTGAGAATGATGGGATCGTGCGAGCACTGTTGATCTGGGTGCTTAGATCGTGGCCGTTGGGAAGATGCACCCCGGATTCCGGACCCCCCCCCTCTGCTTAAAGGTAGAAAGGCGGGGGGGGCTATGGAATCGCCTCTTGCGCCGTTGATCCGGGCACTATGATCATGGTCATTGGAGAGATGCGCCCCGGATTCCTGAACCCCCCCCTCCGCTTAAAGGTAGAAAGGCGGGGGGGTCCGAAATTTCCTGTACGCCGTTGATCTGAGCGCGCGAATGCCTAGAGTCCAGATCCGTTCACTGCTTACCGCGGACGCATTTTGCATCCTGGACTTAGGGTAAGTTGGTTTTTAACCCATCCTTTCGTATCTTACCCCCCGAACCAGAAATATCGCTAACATTTGGCTCCATGGGGGATAGATTCATCCCTGTGATGCTCTAAGAACTCATTTCACAGCTTCAGTGCCTTGCTGTTGGGCTATGGAGTCATGCTCAAAACATCCTGCTACTGAAAATACAAGCCAAAAAGCAGAGCAATAAAATAGAGATACATGCTCAAAAGAGCTTATTTATGTACAGTCCTAAACTAATAAAACACTCATGAGGCTAGGTGAAAGCTGATTTCCACCATAGCCATTCAAGCAACTTCCTGGATAGAAGCTTCTTCCTTCTGTCAATGATCACAAATAGTTGATGTAACCGTGACAGTAGAACGGTTACACTTTCCAACTTCTTCTTACCAGCTGAAGTTGAGATGGGATATGGCGGCTTCAAAGCATAAAGGAAATTCCACTCCATATATTTGCTGACAGGGTCATTGAATGAGTGGCCATTCCCAGGAAATTGGTGACAGACAACCTCTTATGCTACACCACTGTTCACACGTAGTCGAATATCTCTGATAAGCATAGGTGGGTGAATAACTAAAGTAGGCTCACTGATCTCAGGCAGTGGCTGCTTGCTGAATGGATCTGGAATGAAATATATGCTCAACTGCTCTTCTGGTTCTTCCTCATCTGCTTTGTGCGCTCCCCCATCTTGTAAAAAGGGGACAACCTCCTGATCCTTCTTTTCAATCCCAAATGTAAATACATCATGGGAAATCCCGTGAAGGAAGAAGGAACAATCCTCTTCCATAATGGCTTCTTCACTGAATTCTGAGACAACAGGCTCATCGGGGGCAGATGCTAATGCGTCCAAGAAATCTTCAATAATTTCTCCAAAAGGGGTGTTCAGAGCGTCTGCCATGAAGACTGGAAAATCCTCTTCGCTGCCTTCAGAGTGCACAAGTGGGTGGAGGATAGATGCGGGCCAACCAAGGCCAGACGACACCTACTCACAAACAGGCTCTGGACATGAGATGAGTTGTCTACTAATCCCTTCCTCTTTATGCTTCTCCGTGCTTCCTGCAAGCCCAGTAGAGCTGATTTCCACCCGTGGCCTTTCCTTAATCAATAAAGGAACGGGCTCTATAATGTGGTCTCAGAAATATTTCATAACGCAATACTCCCCTACGAGTATTGGTGGATTAATCTCTATAGAACATTCCAACAAATCTGAAATGTAGGACTCCATGTGTATGACCACCAGATTGTGGGGAATATGACAAAACCCTGGCCGCTTCAGAAGAACAGGATGCTCCTCTGCAAAGAATTATCTGCTCACAAAATTTTTTTCCTCTCCACACTCAAAAAGCCACTCTGGATCTTCTGCAGCTACAGATTTTACCCCAGAAAGATGATATTCAGATAAAGGAGCAGCAGGCTCTAGGTCATAACGACCACTTATGGGTTCTTGTTCCAGATCTGATCCATAATTGCTAAATCCTTGTTCAGATTCTGAAACAGATTGACATGCCTATTCCTCTTGTATATGCAAATCTGCCTGCTAATGAGTCTACCTGCTAGCCCTGATGTTTTCTTCAACCTCTAAAGCATCCTCGAACATATGTATCAATGATGAAGATTTCCTCTCTCTCAGGAGGAAGACTAGCTCTAGATGTTGAGCCATGATATAGTACACCATAGC
>SNQJ01S0113553.1:0-28259 GCA_010110895.2 Picea sitchensis
ATCAAATACTCCAAAGAAGTCAAACATTCCAGCCCTGGCACCTCTAGTATCTCACGGCATTCCCCAACATCTAATGTTCTAAGCTGTGTGAGCTGCCCCAACCGTGGTATGCTCCTGATCTTCTCACATCCACAAACACTCAACCACTCCAAGGAAGTCAAATATTCCACTCCTGGCAGCTCTTGTATCTCACGGCATTTCTCAACACTTAATGATCTAAGCTTTGTGAGTTGCCCCAAACCTTGTATGCTCTTGAGCTTCTCACATCCATCAACATTCAAACACTCCAAAGATACCAACGTTTCAAAAATGGGGAGCTCCTCAACATTTATGCTGATGTCGAGATCTCCAGGTTTTGGCGGACCACAAAACCATCCTATTTGCCTCAATTCCGAACACCCACTCAAGCAAAGTCGTTGGAGGTTAGGGCAAACACCCTCTCCAAAAAATACCTCCTTTATTTCTGTGCCTGACAGCTCTAACCTCTTGAGGGAATTCAATCTATTCATTGATTTTTCCCCTTCGAATAATAAGAGTGTTTCTCTTTCTCGTTCAACCCTTTTAAATGGAAGTTCGCGCAACGGACAATCTGATACTACTAGAGATTCTAAATTGCTCATCGTGAGAAGATGTTCTGGTAAGTATTCTATCCCACCATCCTTTATATCCAAATGTGTCAACTGAGTCAACAGTCCAATGGAATCGGGCAAGGATTTCAATTGCGCCGAAGAAGACAGTGATAAGATCTTCAAGCTCTTGAGGTCGCCAAGCCAAAGTGGGAGCACTTCCAACAAATCGCTACTTAATATTAGAACTTCCAAATTGCAGAGGTCTCCAATAACACTTGGGAATTCTTTTAACTTCGTTTCCTGCAAATATAATTTTTGCAAGGACCGCTGATGTGCGATTTGGAGAGGCAAATCGATCACCTGCCTACAGGATGAAAGATCCAAGTATTGGAGCATTGTAATATCTCCAAGAGTTCTATTGGAGACGGTCAAATGCTCGCAACCCTTCAATGATAGATGTTTCAGTCGAGTTAAATTGCCAAATGAAATGGGAAGCCTCAGCAAAGAGGAAGCACCTTGCAAATCGATGTGCTGGAGGTTTGTTAGCTCTCCAAATGAAACAGGCAGCGACACCATTCTCGAGAACCCTTTCAAAACTAAGTATTTCAAAGAGCGCAGTTGACAAAATTCGTCGGGCAACCTTTCGACTGTGACTGCTTTGGAGTGATTCCATATGGCAATCCTTTGGAGGTACTTAAGCTGCCCTATAGACCTTGGAATCTCTGAAAGGGGAGCCGAGATATTTATCTCTTGCAGATCGAGAGGCAACACCTGCAATGTTCACGTTTCAACATAAGATTGTACCTAGAAAATGAGAAATTAAATGAAGAATAAACACACACATATTTTCCTACTTGAGATTGATGTGGCCACAGTGTAGTCAAATTGCTTCCCTCCACTTCCAGAACTCTTAACTTCCTCATTGGAATCCAATCATGCAGGGAAGAGTGGGAATATCTATACCAGCGGAGCCATATCAAATGTGGTGTCTGCTTCCTCAATATGTCTTCTAAATGATCTTCTTCAGTTGCAACAAGTTTCAACTTACTAAAATGGAAATTATGGAATAGATGCCTGATTTCTGAATTTTTGATCCGTGGTATTTGTGAACTGATGGTATTTGAAAGGCCAGGATGTTTATACTCGAAGAAATCGACGGAGGAACTAACCATGTTAATTCCGTGAACTTCGGTTATTACCTGTTCATTGATGATTTGCAATTAACGGATCTATCTTTATCTTGAATCAAGAAAGTTTGAAGATAAAAATTTCATTTAATCTAAGAAAAAGGTTTGGCTTATTGAAGTACTTACAGGTGAAGATTGCTGCAACAAATCATCAGTGATGTTGGTTGTCGAACGCCAAATACGACGGGGCATAGATACTTCCTTCGCAATTTTTCTTCCCATATCTCTAATATGATCGTGCATATTTATTTTATTTTCACTGTCCACCTCTAACAGATACTTGTCCTCCAGATTTTGAAGCCCTGCCTTACCCCATATTCTGACGGCCTTATCTCTGTCTTCTCCTATGAAGAAACAAGCAATATCTAAGAATATTGACTGATCATTCTCCTCAAGAGAGTCATAACTTATTCTAAGACAACTCTCTATCTGCTTAGGCAAATTGTTTTGAAGTCGAACCATTTGATCTTCCCAGTATTCATTTTGTCGTCCAAAAACGAGTGAGCCAACCACTTTCAATGATAATGGCAATCCTGTGCACGCTCTAACAAACCGATCTACCAGATCTGCAAATTCTGGTAGTGGATGTGGCTGATGAAAGGCATAGGAACAGAAGAGTTGTTTGGATTGAGGGATATTTAGTCCCTTTAAATGATAAAGAGATCTCTCTAACAGTCCATAGCTTTCCAGGACATGCCTGTCACGAGATGTAACCAAAATCAAGCTTCCATGGCTAAGGCTATCCTTAATTGGCAAAAGCACTTCCAGCTGATCGGCATCATTTACATCGTCTAAAATTATAAGAGCGTCACAAGATAAGGGACGCTTCCCTGTTTCGATATTTCCAAGTTTCAAGTCTCTAATGAGAGTACTTTCTAAAATATTTTGAGACATTTCTCCAACATTATCTATAAAGGAGGAATCGTTGTACTTTGACCTCTCACGGTTGAAGAATGCTTTGGCCAGTGTTGTTTTCCCAACCCCGCCTACACCCACAATCCCCACGACTTTGGGTTTCACCTGCGCCTGCAACACTGTTTTTTCAAATTCTTCTAGTTTTAGGTCCAACCCAGTTGGATATCGGGCCACATACAAAGGTCGTTTTGAAACATTTTTCATATGTTTCAAAACGCTTCGGAGGACATCATCCAAGAGCTCGCCCTCTTCCCTGAATAATATTAATTGACAAAGTAACATAAGCGGTCAGAAAGTAAAGTTCATCTTGCACCTTTCATCATTCCAACAAATTCAATGCTATCACTGATTGGGAGAGATTGTGGAAGATCCTCACCCATTATAATTTTTCAGTTCGAAACCGTCCAGATCTGCAACATATGAAAGTGCGGTTCTCCAATTCTGAATAGTGTCCGGGCCGTAGCGTGTCTCCTCTTTACCAGTTTGAGGGTCGTATGTTTTTTTTTCCTGGAGCATCCGCAGGGCTTCAGCGTACGCTCCATCTTTCACTGTATGGCGGACCACAGAAGGATCCACCTTGAAAAAGATGGGAAAAATGGTAACCCGCTGAGGACTGGTATCCTTGGAGTTTAACATGAGGACGAGTTCGTTGAGACACCAACTAGATTCCGCATACCGTGGAGAGAAAATTGCAATATGGACAAAGGCATCACCAATAGCATTTTCAATTTGGGAAGAAATGTTGTCTCCCTTTTTCATTTCCTCCTTGTCCAGAAAGACTGTCAAATGTCGATCAAGAAGGCGTCTGTAGAGATTGCTGGCTAAGGTGTCTTTAACATCTGGCCCGCGGTGATTTATAAAGACGTCGTAGCGGGAACAAGAAATCGAGGCGGAAGCAGCAGCAGAAGGATTGTCACCGTGAATGGGGGAGGTAGGTCGGTTTGCCATTGGAATGTAATATGGAGAATTATGGACTGAAGAACAGATGTTAGTATATGAGATATGGAGCAAAGGGAGTTGTTGATTATGTTTAAGGAAGATAGTTTTTAATCACAGGTTGTAGTAGGTTGTAGTATTAGTTGTAGAAAAGTCAATACCCTTTATAATATCAATATTATTAATTAATAAATAAATAAAATCTTAATTTTTTTTTAAAATTAAAATAATGTATATAATTCTCTCAAAAAATTTAAAACAATGTATATATTAAAAAGAAATTTTCGTGAAAAAAATTATCGTTTAGTGTTTTACCATTGATGTGATATTTTCCCGTATTATACCTGCTGCGGCATCTTCATGGAATTTTTATATTTTTTAATTTTTTTTTTAATTTTTTTTCTCTATTTCTATTGGTTTATAACTTGAACCATTATTGGAAAGGTGACGGTGGGCCTTATTCCAAAGGTGAATGCCGGCTTTGAATAAGCTATTTATATCATTAAATATAAAGTCAATAGTGTCAGGTTTATCCACCAATGTCATCTCAGCACGCGTACATTAATAAGTCATCAACTCCATGGCAATAAAAGTGATGGATGACAGTTGATAGGGACAAAAGAAAATGGAGCTCGAAAGTTGTACCCACTGGATGATCCTCCTACGGTTTTATCAATTATTTAATTAATAAAAGTCATTAACTATTTCTGTCTACACAGGATAAAAAACAATTAATGTCATTGTCATTACAAAGTTGTACCCACTGGATACGGTTTTATCAATTATTTAATTAATAAAAGTCATTAACTTATTTCTGTCCACACAGGATAAAAAACAATTAATGTCATTATGTAATGGGAAAGAAATTATGTCATTATCGATAAAGTCGTGAATGCACACATAAATATAAAATAATGCCAGTGCTATTTTGACACATAAATATAAAATAATGCCGTTATGTAATGGAAAAGAAATTATGTCATTATTGATAAAGTCGTGAACGCACACATAAATATAAAATAATGCCGGTGCTATTTTGACACATAAATATAAAATAATGCCGGTGGCTGTCTCTTCTTTGGCATTTGGTTTCGAGGAGACAAGATTGATGATGATTTCATAAAATGAATGGTAGGTTTTGCTCTCTTCTAAACCAATAAGTTCAATGAAAGGATTATAATAGGTGTAACCTAAAAAAATAAATAAAGGTATTAGTATTAATCACGTTAATAGTTAATAATATATCAATCAGGTTAATTAACTTAGAAAGTGTCAGTTGCTAGGGAGTAAGTTAATTAGAGAGTAATATTTTTTTTTTTAAGATAAAAAATGGGCCTGAATTTGGTCAGATTTTTTGAGGTAGCCTGAGTTTGGTATGGATGAAAGTTCCATACATTTTAAAGCCTTATCCCAGGGATTTTGCCCCATTTTAAACCAACCCAAATATTCAAAAAATCGATCAAATTTCTAGATCGATTGAAAATTCAAAACTACATTGCCCAAAAAATAACTCGGGAGGGAAAATTACTCCCGAGTTAACCCACTCTCATTACACAAATGCATCATAACCTACACAAATCTTTAACACCTTCAAAGATGAGCATGATTGTTGATGATCGTTGACACTTTTTACCATCAATCATTTTCTATGTTTTGCATTACTGAACATAACATTGCCAGAATTCGGAGCCTACAATGATAAAATCAATACTACAACTACAAAATCCAGGCTTTGATCAACTGTCTTGCAACGGCTGCATAATCCAGGCTTTGCAAGTGCGATAGGTAATGCTGCTATGCAGCCTTGTTTCCATTTTGTGCCATAAAGACTCGTCAACACACGGAAGTAAAAAGATGGGGAATCTGATATTTTGATCATCTCCAATAAATGATGTGACATGCCATTCCATGTGATGTAAGTCTTTATGACTATTACTGATTGATCCATCCACTTCCACAATTTTGATTTTTATGGCCGCCCAACACGTGAAGAGGGAATAAACGAAATACAATAAATGATGTGACATGCCATTCCATGTGATGTAAGTCTTTATGACTATTACTGATTGATCCATCCACTTCCACAATTTTGATTTTTATGGCCGCCCAACACGTGAAAAGGGAATAAACGAAATACAATAAATGATGTGACATGCCATTCCATGTGATGTAAGTCTTTATGACTATTACTGATTGATCCATCCACTTCCACAATTTTGATTTTTATGGCCGCCCAACACGTGAAGAGGGAATAAACGAAATACAATAAATGATGTGACATGCCATTCCATGTGATGTAAGTCTTTATGACTATTACTGATTGATCCATCCACTTCCACAATTTTGATTTTTATGGCCGCCGAACACGTGAAGAGGGAATAAACGAAATACAATAGTCTATACGTATCCTTACCGTTCGTCCTCTAATGCCATATCCGCGGAATCTTCATGCATACCCATGGGTAGAAAGACTCGAAAACCCCTGAATCTAGTCTTGCGTGTAATTGTGGGAAGGTGGATGATTACGATGCAACATTAACTTAATAATAACTAGCATGCTCCTTAAACTGGTGAATGAGAATGCGGAAGTGCTTTATCAATTATTGTTTTTAATAAAAACTTGAAAGACATTGCAATTAGATATGGAATTTAATGAAGTAAACAAATACCCAAGTTTCATTTAATTCCATGGAAGAAGGAATGATTCATGAGAAAAAAAGCACAAAATCAGGGTTATGAGATTCAAAAGGAAATGCAAAAAATGGTGATAGAATCTCTTGAATATCACATAAGATCCCAATTCCCTAGGGAATTGCCAATGGAACCAATCACACCTTTGCTACCATGGAACCCTGCACACAAGGGTAGATGTGAAAAAAGAACCTAGAGAATAAGAAGCAACACAAAATAATGAGTTGGGCTCACAACATACTCTCGTTGTAACCCTTGATGGATTGCTCAAAATATAAGTTATGCATGTGTCATGTACTTTGCTTCTCAAGTTGTATTCCATGGTTCTAACCACTTTGATAGTGTTGATATTTTAAGTTGTATAGGGGTATTTTTTAGTCGATGTAATGAGGAGATGCATCTCCAATACCCTTTGGATTCTTCCTTCCACCCTTTATATATAGTTAAGGTGTTTCCTTTTTCAGTGAACTATAATCATTTATTAATAATAACTCTTAAGATGGATCTACAATAGTTTATATTAATTGTTGTTAAGATAGAACTTATTGTTTTACAAATTATTGTTTTTAATAAGAACTTGAAAGACATTGCAATTAGATATGAGATTTAATGAAGTAAAGAAATACTCAACCTTCATTTAATCCCATGGAGACAAATACCCAAGCTTCATTTAATTCCATGGAAGAAGGTGTCAGCACTCTGTAAATCTGTTCGGTTGATAAACATACGACGAAGGTAACTTTTCCAACCAACTTTGAGACCCGAAACTAGCCTTTCGGATCTGGAGAGGGCTCTCTCGGGAGGCACGATCTCCGCGCGGGATATGGCTTTTAAAGCAATGGATAGATTTAACACCTTTGATATAATGGGTTCTGGTTATATTGGCGCAAGAAAATAAGACTTGGGCTATGGAGTCGATTCGAGAAAACAACGGAACAAATGACTCGATCACTGAACTTTGAGAGGATAAAGGCTAAGCGAGCAACAGTCTTCAGTGCAGAGTAATAATGTGTGGCGAGGAGAAAATACAGGAAGTAACTCGAAGCACCGCTGCGGGTGAATTCAGTGTTAACTTTTTAGAAGAAAACGTGTTGTCTAAATGGCGTGAACAAGGGGCGTTGTGCAGCAAATCCACAGGTTCGAAAATTCATTATGAATTAGACAGAAAAATATATGAATAAAGATAACAGGAAGCACATACGCAAAGAAAGGGAAAACAATACATCCAACTGCTACAATTAGAATCTTTTCATCAAAATTACAATACTTTTGCATTAAGTTTCGGTCGAACTCAAATTACATACAATAGCTACTGTCTATACCAATTTTGCCAACCAACCTGGCTTACATCGAAAAGATCAAATATATAAACGAAGGCACCGCTTGGGCTGCCCTACTCTTCTAACTGCTAACCCTACAAACTAGGGGGCTGACTATTCTACGTTACAAAACTCTTCGCATGACGTTTTCCAAAATAAACAAAAGGCACATCTAGCTACATCATGATCATTGTAAACTGCCACAGGGATTCGGTTATTGATCAGGTATCTGGGTGGACAAGTGTCTGTCAGAGTCCCACTGTCTACTATAACGGCTTTGATTTTCTGTCATGCGCTCATTTGCTAGGGGAAGCGTGTGCGGCAAGTGGTTGTAGACAGTGACGGTCGTTATCAAAATGTCCAAATGCCTCGAGCGACGTCTCCTTCAAAATTGTCAAAATTTTCCTTCTTTTTGCGAATACGGGAATGAACTTGGCTAATCTTGTTTTCTCTACTCACTGGCAAGAGCTGCACAGGCTATCTCTTCAGCCGCTTCACATTCTCTGGAGTGTTTGGCACACCTTTCTTCTGACAACCGATGTGTTTCGTGCAGCTGTACAATCATATCCTGCACCTCCCGGAGCTGTCTTTTTAGCCATGTCACATTCCCTCCACGACCTTGTGTTGCTGATGCTTCCGTGATCTTTGTCGCCAATTGTTGTCTCAGCTCCCTGTTTTCTTGGTACAATTTGGCGATGGCTAGCTTTGCTTGCTTCAGCTGCTGAGTTGTCTCTTGATCATTTGAACCCGCGACAACCATCCTCTTCGTCCTACTCCCGCTTTCTCGGCTGGTACCTTCCAAAGGCTCCAGGCGGACGACACGCATAAGTAATCGTTCAACGATTGATCGTGTGCATTGCTCATTTGAGATTCAAATTTCCCCAGTTTCCTTGGTCTTCCTTGGTCTGGCCCTTCTCTGAGGTATCCATGGTACATGGCTCCTACTATCCTTCTTTCCTGCGCAGTTTCTCCCACTCCAAGTTCTACGCTGTGTGATGTCGTCGTTCCTGTGGGCAACGGGAAAATCCCCCTTTTATCCTTGGGAATACATGTTGTGAGTGAGAAAGAATCCCAATCACTTTAGGGCTTGGGTTTGGCGATCCTACCACTTTGCGCGCCCTTATTCATGTTTTGAGAAGTCACCATGGCGCGACCAATATCTATCTTGTGCACAGTATATCGGGCGGATGCCCAAAATGGAGAATTTGGTCGACCTGGGACTACGAGAAAACTTACAGACACAACCTGAATCTGATTTTGCGAGCAAAGTGATTGTAGAAACTCTGGGATTTATAATGGATCGGACGGAAGGAAGAATCGTGCCAAAGAACACTGAATTCATGGCGACTAGATGTTTCGAATTGAACCACGGATCCATACCTGACTTCACATGTTCGGATGCATGGGTCACAACGCGACTAAAAACCGACTCTAAATGGAAAGAAAAATGGCAGCGCTAACAGAAGGAATGATCCATGAGAAAAAAGCACAAAATCAAGGTTATGAGATTGAAAAGAAAATGCAAAAAATGGTGATTGAATCTTTGGAATATCACATAAGATCCCAATTCCCTAGGGGATGGCCAATGGAACCAATCATGCCTTTGCTACCATGGAACCCTCCACACACGGGTAGATGTGAAAAAAGAACCTAGAGAATAAGAAGCAACACAAAATAAGGCATTGGGCTCACAACATACTCTCGTAGTAACCCTTGATGGATTTCTCAAAATAGAAGTTATGTATGTGTCATGTACTTTGCTTCTCAAGTTGTATTCCATGGTTCTAACCACTTTGATAGTGTTGATATTTTAAGTTGTAAAGGGGTATTTTTTAGTTGATGTAATGAGGAGGTGCATTTCCCATACCCTTTGGATTCTTCCTTCCACCCTTTATATATAGTCGAGGTGTTTCTTTTTTTTAGTGAAATATAATCATTTATGAATAATAACTCTGATGATGGAGCTACTTTATGAATAGTTAAATTTTTCCAATATTTTATTAACTATCAATTGAAATTATAAATCTTCAATATAATATTTTATAGATATATAACAGTATACACACTATTCAAATATTTATAACAGCTTATTCAATAATGTATATAAAATAGTTATTATATCAGAATAGGCAAATGACCAAATTACAAATATGTATATAAAATAGTTATTATATCTAAATATGCAAATTACCCAACCAAATTATAAGGAAAATAACATTGAAACACTAATACCAATTGGAATTTAACTATAATAATTTTTTACTACAATCTTCTTCCATATTGTTAACATACCATATGCAATTATCAGGGAACGGTGATTTTCATTTTGGCTGTCCATTCAGCGATTTAAAAAAGGGGATTTCATCATCAAATCGATGAATTGAAATTGTAGAGTTTGATTATATAGATAAAGTAAGCACCCGTTACTGCATTTTAATTTCCATTTTAATAATATATTAATATTATTAAACAAATTTTCTTTAAATATTTGTTATCTTTATGGAAGTTAGACTTTTTATTTGAGTGAGATGTTTTAAAATGAATTCTATTAAAAGTTTAGAAATGTTTATATATATATATATATCATTATAATTATAATTAATTGTGAAAATTTATATTTAATTTTTTTTTTTTTCATAGTAAACGTGTGTTTTGTATTTAAAAGGATTTTGAGATTGAGGATGAAAGTTATTAAAGAAAATGCTTCAACGGCCACGTGCTAGGCACTGTTATTGCGATTCTAAATTAATTTGTACT
Organism: Picea sitchensis; assembly: GCA_010110895.2. Lineage (NCBI taxonomy): Eukaryota > Viridiplantae > Streptophyta > Pinopsida > Pinales > Pinaceae > Picea > Picea sitchensis. The sequence goes on from SNQJ01S0113553.1 coordinate 10,375, forward strand.
TGCAAATCCAGATTTTGTTGTGGTTTACACTAGGGAACAATGTAATTCTTGTGACGATGCAAGTTGTTGAAAACTAACGGCCTTGCACAAACAAATGAATATGATATAAATAATGAAGCAAAATCATGTACAAACATCATAAATTCTTAAGTTTTGCAACAGAAGTATCTATGTACTTTAAAGGTTCGATTTAGAAAATAATTTTTTACTATAATCTTCTCATTGATGAAGTTATATGAATATAAGTCTTTTGCTGAAAATAGATGGTTAAATTTTGAGAAAATATGTCTAAACAGAAATACTGATATTTCTCCAAATTCTCAGTTTAGTTGCAAGGGTTTTACGTGATATTAGCCAGATTCTTTATGCATCATTGATGCAATATTATGTACGTTTTTCTAAGTGAAATGGTAGTTATTTTAAAAAATTACTAATCTCAACTATTCCAAGATTTGCCCTACTCTTTAGGATTTATTTTGCATTACGTTCCAACTTTCACCTCCTGCACTAAAGGCCCTATTATTAAAACGTTCTACCTCTGGGTATCATAATCCAAGAAAACCAAAATTTATGATTTTAAAGGAAACCAAAATTTATCATTTTAATAGGTTTCTTGTATTTTTTATTTTGTTGATTTTGATTTATTGAGTATTCTTAAATTACATTAAGAAAGCTACATTGCAGCTATCCGATTCAACCAAAAAAATAAAAATATAAAAAATGGAATCACTTTTATAAATTTTAAACCCATGCCATACACAATGAAACAAAACACCTATACCCTAACCAACTATGAAAATCTAAAGGTATCGTTACGAGTTTCCACCGTTTCATTTGAAGAAAATTGCGGCTAAATGGTAGGGACAAGGAGGGAAGGAGCAACAACATTGGGAAGAAATGGCCATAGTTTCGATCATGTCAATGTAGATGGACCAGGATCCAATCCCGCAAAAGCACATTGCGAGGATCGAAGCAGATATTTGGAGCGTTCACGCAGAGAAGGAGAAGATTAACGGAAGATTAAGGCCAAGAGAACCAGAGTGAAGCCTTCAACAAAGAAATGAAAGCTTCCGAAGACCAGTTGAAGGGGTTGGAACTCATATTTAAGAATAGTAGCACTTAAAAAACCTCAAAATTGAAAGGAAAAAACACTTGGTAGAGGAGGTTGCATTATCTTATAAATTATGAATCCACTCTCATTCTGAGAATAGCCTCCAGGGCTAAGGTTTTGCGTCCTCTTAATTCAATTTAGATCGTATTCAAAATTTTGACTGTAAGTCTTTTTGCTGGGACGAACATTAGGAAATGAACTTTAAATTTTGTGAAGGATTGAGCTGGCTTTAATCCCATTAAAGAAAAATTTAAGTTGAGACATAGCTTAAAACGATGTTGTCCACAACAACAATTGTTCCTCTTCAGCGACGACAACACAGTTCCATGGAGGAAATGTTGGAGGCAATCAGGGGTCGGGAAGATAGATCCCGTGACGGCCCTATCCCTCCTGTACTGCCCATGCGGCTGACTTCGAAAGCCAAGCCTCCTTCTGCAGACAGACCAAAAAAATTGACTCAGACGCGATTTAATCAGAGCAATGTTGAAGCCCCTGGCGACCTTCGAGTAGAGGTTCCACTAGTTGATGTTCAAGGTATCTGTTGAACTGAATTAATGTATATTTTCATGCTCACAACATGGAAAGCTTCATATTGCACTCTCAAATCCAGGTGTTCGAACGTGATCCACGTAATTTTTATTATGAACACTACCATTATAATAAAATCACGATTCATGATATAAATTCTGTAAATCTTCAGCGATATCCCTTCCTGAAGATAAGATGTGAATGCCTGCAAGGTCAAGAAAGGTATTCGTGCAGTGACACATCATGGCATAGGAAAACAGAGAAGGCAAGATGCGAAGAAACTACGTACGAAGGGAAAATGATAAGATGGAAATAAATTAGTGTCCAAGCATATATTTTCATAAATAATATGGCGTAGGCTAAGACTTCTACAAAATGGAGTTTGATGGGACGTTTCTGGCACCGGGACTCCATCATGTATAACGTCGCAGCTAGCCATCAACCCACATCAAGCTCTGTTCTCCTCACGCCCTCCACACCAATTTCCGTCCTCCTTGTTGGAAACGGTGACAACAACTCACCCGTGAATAGGATTCTAGATCCTATAAACTAGGATTGGTTGTAACTAAGACAACCAAGTTAGAATACGGGTGAGATCAAATCAGGATTGGTTGTAACCAATGCACCTAAGTTAAACTATGGATGAGATTACATTTATTAATCAGTTTCTCATATATTGCTATAAATTTGTATGCCCGTAGAGGCTGTGAGTGTGTCTGAGAGGAGTGAGCTTGTCTGTAATCTCCATTAGCTGAATAATAAGATAGCCGATACCAATGCTTGGTGGACGTAGCCCAACATTTGGGTGAACCACGTAAATCGCTGTGTCTTTTCTGTTTGCATTTGTATTGTTTGTCTTATGATAATTGTGTTTTCCGCACTGGCAATTACAACACTCCTCACGCCCTTCATTCTCAATTTCGTTGATCCCGTTACTCCAACGTGCTGCAGGTGGACATCCCCTCAAGAATTCAATGCAGGGTGGCATCCCTTGCAAGCTTCCTTCTCCTCCAGCGTCATGTGTGACCCGAATTTCAACAATGGCTCCCAAGGCAGATAAGAAACCAGCTGAGAAGAAGTTGGTCGCAGAGAAATCCCACGCAGCAGAGAAAATGCTTGCTCCTCCCAAGGTCGACAAGAAGATTCCCAAGGTAGGCGGCAAGAATAAGCACAAGAAGAGCACGAAAACGTACAAGATCTATATCTTCAAGGTCCTGAAGCAGGTTCATCCTGATATCGGTATTTCCAACAAGGCCATGGGGATAATGAACAGTTTCATCAATGACATCATTGAGAAGTTGGTCGGTGAGGCATCAAAACTCACTCGCTACAACAAGAAGTCGACCATGACCTCCCGGGAAATCCAGACTGCTATAAGGCTCGCTCTTCCAGGGGAGCTTGCAAAACACGTTGTGTCTGCGGGAATGAAAGTGGTTACCAAGTTCACTAGCAACTAACTTATGTAAAAGTTAATTTCCAGTTCAATGGTGTTCTTTGACACCACCCTTCTCTCGGATCCTTTCACACACTCTTCGAGTTCGAGGCAACGATTGTAGAATGGTTTGTTCTTTTTTCTTTTTTTGTCGGGACTTTCCCATTTCCGCTTTTCTCTCGATTTTCAAGCTTATTGCTTTCTCGGGCCTTCTTTTGAAAGAGATTCAAGAATGATTTATGCTTGATTGGTAAGGTCCATGAGATATTTATCTATGGTTGCATGTCGTTACGCACTTGTCTTTGATATTGATATTGTTAGATTTAAAACCAGTTTAAAACTAGTTTAAAGCTAAGGAAATACCCGTGGAATTTGATCCCCATTGACTTGTTCCTCCATTACTTTCCAAAAACCCCTTATCTCTTTGCTCGCTTTTGCTGCATGTCCATAGTTTATTGCTTGGATCGCTCTACACGACTTCAATAAATGTTTTTTGGTTTCATAATTGAGTCTTTAGGGTAAAGAAGGAGGTAGCAATGCCATTCATCTTTTCTTTGTATTTTTCAATGCCCAAATATTATTTCTCACATTGATCTTCTCATGTTTTCATGGATGTGTGGGTTAAAATCTCAATGAAATTTTGTTGGAGTTGCAAGCCGTGATTTTGACTCAATGGAAGAGCTCATAGAGTATAAATTTGTTTATTGTTTTATTTACAAGCTTCCATAAAACTTCAAACTCATGGGCAACTACTAAAAGTGTTGCTTTGTCTCCTTGACATAACTTTGTGAGCTTTTTGATAGCAATGCCACTCACCAAACTAACAAGATTTTGAAACATTGTCCTCAACGTTCATTTTTAGCCCAGCTTATGATCCCCTGCTTCTTGAGTTGATTTAGCGTTGTTTAGTAGCTTGAGGAACAACATGATTGAGCATCCATGCTCTTTCAATTTCTCTTGCTCATTTGTATCTTCTCTTTTCCTTTGTTTAAAAGAGAAGCACAATTTTGGAGCTTTGATATTTGGCTGCCCTATGCGCTTGATGCTTAGTGATTTTGGCATGCCAAATTGTGCATTTTTCAGCTCTCTTATTGAGCTTGAGCTTGAGCTTGCTGATTTTTGGCTTGCTTGAAAATGGCATCTTCTACTCTCTTTTTAAGTATTAAAAAATGCAATTCCAGCTCTTCCATGGAAGCTTGCCAAAAAAAATCTGCTCTTTTTTTAAGCCTGGAAAAAATGCATTTCCATTTATTACATAGAAGCTTTAAAAAGACTTTTTCATCCTTCTATTTTAGCATGAAAAAATGCATTTCCATCTTTTCCATAGAAGCGCTTTAAAAAGTCTTTTTTAACCCTCTTGACAAGAATGAACAAGGTTACTTTCTCTCACAGTCCAACACTCATATTCAGCTCACTTTTGTGAGATTGTTTATATGCATTTTTAGCTCTTATGCTCAAGTATGAGCATGCATTTCCATCTATCACATGCTTGCATAATATGTTCATTTTTAGGCGCTCTTTTTTTTTAATCCACACACTTAGCTCTTGGTTTTTTGGCTTTCTCATGCATGCAAGTAGATAATGTTGGTTTGAAATCAATGAAAAGAAAGGTAAGTGATTGTGCATGAAGGAAGAAAAACTTATTAACTTCTTCCAATTAAAAACATGACTGAACTATGACCAGCCAAAGCTTATAAAATTATTGTACATAAAATAGAGATTAGATTAGCAAACCAATTCTACATTTGAATGAAGATGGTAAGTGGATTTCAAATTTGCCCTTCCATTTAAAATTTTGTATTGCACATCCACTCCCATTTTTACATTACAACAAAGAGCAATTTATATACATATGAGTTCATGAATGCAATGCAAATCAAAGTCTTCGAACCTAATTTCAAGAAAGATTAAAAAACAATTTAAGTATTAAAAGTAAAACCTCATAATATCATAATAGTACAAGTCCAATTTGCCCTCATTGATTAAATTTTGAAGTTCACAAAGAATACGAGATTGCTCATGAGATTTCTCCTAAAAAGAGGATGTTGTAGGATTACTTTTTCCGTTGCATTTTGTGCAATTCATAAAGTAGTTTTGGATGAGATTCATCATGATGCAATGTTGGGATTGAGGCAAGTTTGATTGTATTTCATTGACTTGAATTCACTCCTCTTCAAGAAAATTCATGCACTTACATTTTTATAATGCATTGCATTGCAAAGTTGGAGACAAATTGCGTAATATTTTTATCACATGCTTAATCTGAGGAGCCAAGCATTGAACCTTGCAAATCAATCAAGGTGCATCATAGATTTTTAAGGAATCACCTTGTCAATGTTTTTTAATTGATCTCATGTCATTTTTTATCAAATGTCAATTTATTAGAATGAATCAAAAGCATGTATTTCTCATAAATATTTTGCAATCTAATGTTATGAGATGCTTTGTTTTGTTTTGTAGGTTTCGTGGAAGAGTGGAGATGGCATGAAGAAATGAAGAAACATGGAAGGATGCATGCATGAATCGAGCTCCAAAAGAAGCATCTAAGGGTGCTTCCTCCTTCATGCTTGAAGCATATGAATCTAAGGAGAGATGAATAAAACTTGGGCTTTCCAAGACAAGTATTTGAAGGAGATAAAATAACCCAAGTTTGAGCACCTCAAATCAAGTGAACGAAAGTTAAAACTTATTCATCCAAAGAGCCACTAGAAAACAAATCAAGAGCTATGAAGGTTTATTGTTATCTATCCAAAGTTTGAAGAAAGAGAGTACATCCTCAAATCTATTTAGAATATTTGTCCAACACAAAAGAAAAAATAGGAATAGAATATTTGTCCAACACAAAAGAAAAAATAGGGGAAAATGAAGGATAAAGATGAGAAATATTGTATTGTGTTATTATTGTTTATAAGAGAATGTCTATTCATGTAATTTTGCAAATGAGGACTAATTGTAAATAGTTTAATTAAATAAAGTTTAAGGCCAAGAACCATAGAGTTAGAAAGTCAAGGGTTAGATAAATGAAGGTCGAAGGCCACTTAATATTTCTATAAAAGAGGCCTTTGCAATGTTGCAAAGGGTCCATCTTTTTGCATTGTAAGCTATCTTTGTATTTCATGAGGACTAATTGTAAATAGTTTAATTAAATAAACTTGAAGGCCAAGAACCATAGAGTTAGAAAGTCAAGGGTTAGATAAATGAAGGTCGAAGGCCACTTAATATTTCTATAAAAGAGGCCTTTGCAATGTTGCAAAGGGTCCATATTTTTGCATTGTAAGCTATCTTTGTATTTCATGAGGACTAATTGTAAATAGTTTAATTAAATAAACTTGAAGGCCAAGAACCATAGAGTTAGAAAGTCAAGGGTTAGATAAATGAAGGTCGAAGGCCACTTAAGAGTTAGAAAGTCAAAGGTTAGATAAATGAAGGTCGAAGGCCACTTAATATTTCTATAAAATACGCCTTTGCAATGCTGCAAAGGGTCCATCTTTTTGCGTTGTAAGTTATCTTTGTATTTCATGAGGACTAATTGTAAATAGTTTAATTAAATAAACTTGAAGGCCAAGAACCATAGAGTTAGAAAGTCAAGGGTTAGATAAATGAAGGTCGAAGGCCACTTAAGATTTCTATAAAAGAGGCCTTTGCAATGTTGCAAAGGATCCATCTTTTTTCATTGTAAGCTATCTTTGTATCTGAAATAGAGGACATTGTTAGCTTGTGCACAAGACTCTCGTGAGATTAATAATGGATTGTAAGCTATCTTTGTATGTGAAATAGAGGACATTGTTAGCTTGTGCACAAGACTCTCGTGAGATTAATAATGGATGTAAACTATCTTTGACTCTCGTGAGATTAATAATGGATGTAAACTATCTTTTCCACTTTTCATTTCCTTCGTGCTTATGAGGATGAACATGGTTTCTTATTAGCGTTGTAGCATAAAAAAGATTCACTCGATTCTGAATGTTCACCCTTGTTAATCTTAAGTGTTAGGGGTGTTGGGGTTGTTGGCTCTCTCTTCCTCCGTGGGGCTGGTTTTTCCCTGTTCTCCCTCTCTGGTGGCGCTAGTTCTCTCTTTTTATTCTTTTCTAGTTCCAGTGGGGGTTATCTCTTCCTCTATGGGGGGGCTCTCTCTTCCTCTCTAGCTAGGGGTGATGGTTCTTCCTTCGTCTGTGTTTGTGGTCCTGTATTCTCTAGGGGTGGAAGCTGTGGGCGAGACTCGTACCTTTCTATTGACCTCAACTTGACACGTGGTTGTGATCGGTGTGATGATGACTCCGGGGTGTCCGCTCCGAGTCCTGCTGGGTGTTCGTCTCTGGCTGGGTGTCCATCCAAGGTGTTTAGTTGGTTGTGTTCTTTGTTTGTTTTTGGGTTTGTCTATTGTGTCCATGCCGACTCTTTTTTTCTTTGGTACTCCTCCTTCCTTCTTTCTCTAGTTCTGGGTTTTCCCAGTTCCTGTTGAGAATGAGGTGTCCAGTGAGGGTGAGGGGCTTCGGCCCTGATGATTCGATGAGGGGCTTCAGCCTCGATGATTCGATGATGAGAGTTATGGCTCTGATCTGATTCGATGAGTTTCGGCTTCCGTCTCTGAGGATTCTAAGATTCGATGAGTTCTAACTTTCGGCTCTGATGAGGATTCTAGGGATGATGGTTGTTCTCATCCTCGTGCTTCAGTGTGCTCGTCATGTGGGAAATGCTTGATCGGGAGCGTACCCAAAAAACTTGGCAGGAATCTAAGGGAGGAGGTTGGCCAAGAAAAGTGGATGAGAAGTGGGAAAGAGAAAGACACAGGGAATAAGGGAATGGATCAAAATAAGGGGATTTGTGTACCTCTCCCAGGCCAGCTAGATTATAAAGATGTTCTTGAGCAAGCCATTGAGGGTGCGCAAGCAGGCTCGACCACCGGGAGAGGGATTTCTTTAGTGATGATATATTGAGTGAGGGAAGAACCAAAAGAGAGCGTAGATGGAGATGCTTAGGGAACATGCCCAAAAAAATCGATTCAATGACCATTGAAACACACTCTATCGCCACTTTGTGACCTAATATGGGGATACCATTGAGGGACATTGTTAATACGTTAAGGGGACATTGTTGATACATGAAACATTCCATTGAGATTATCTATAAATCCCATATGAATATGTTGCATTCAAAGTTGTTCTTGATTATAGAACGTTTGCTTGGAAATTATACTCCATGCCTTAGGTTTTATACTGGGAGCTCTCCTTGATGAGTCATCGTACCATTTTCAAAGGGCATTACAAGAAAAGAAGGGAATTACAAGAAACAATGTAGATCCAAAAGTGTTGAGAGAGGGAAAGGATCTGATGATGCCCCTTCTACAAAAGAAAAAACCTCCACAAATGAAGGAGGGGATGAGTACTTGGCTTCTTCAAGCATACATGCATATCATGAGGCATAGTTGGTCTGTAGATTTAAACCTTGTACAATTAATTATTGCAAACATATTCTTGACAAAATAGAAAAGATACAATGACACACACACACACATTACACAAAGGTTTCTACCCTGGAAACCCAAATTGGGAAAACCAACAACATGTTTAGAGTCACACCTCTAATCTTCTATTCATCATATATTCATTGTTTATAACACAATACAATATATATAATCTCGTGACATCCAAAATCCCTAATCCATTGACCCGGACTAGTCAACAACCCTATATCCTTAACCAAAATTAGAAAACCATTGGCGAAAATCGTGTGCCAAAAAACCGCCAAAAACATACGTGAAAAAGGAGCTAGTGAGCTAGTGAAAAACATATTGTATTATTTAGAAGAATGATTGTTGTTGTTGTTTTTGTTTTTGTAGACAACCTTGCAGAGCGTGCTCATAAAAAACTCTTTTCACATAAGGCCTTTGCATATTACACACAATTTATTGCCATTGCATTTAATATAGCAATTCTCCACCTCTCCACACAAATTCTCAGTTGTATTCAAGGACTGATAAAATCCCATCATATGAAAAAACAAATAAAGAAGAGCACGTCAACAGAGCAACCACTAAAGTCAACTACCAAATTTAAAATCCAACATTCGCTTCTATTGCCTCCAACAGGAAAGTTTCCAACCAGTGTTCAAAGATCCATTCAAAAGAAAACCCACACATTTAAGTATTAAAATAAAGATAACATAAAAAAAAAGAGGGACACCACAATAAGTCTAACCTGACAGACTTAAAATCAACATTGTTTAAACTTTCAACTTTTTGAACTTTTTTATAGGAATCTAGTGAAACAGATCTTGGTGAAATCACCATTTTCTATTGTTCAAATTGTGTTTTTGAATGCATAAATGGATTCAGCACCCCGAAAAACCCCGGGGGCACTCAAATTATATAGACTCAATCACTCAAATCTGGAGTTTCAACAACTTTTGTTCGGATTTCGATCAAAATTTCTCAGAAAATATGCCCATAAAGACGCCAAAAAGTTGAACGTTTATATTATGCACTTAAAATCCACCTTCAACTAAAGAATTTTCAGTTGTTTTCATGGTTCAAAGAAGAGAAGGTCTCTAAAATGAATAAAAATAACCACCGACTTTCATGCTACCAATAGTCCTATGAATATGGAAAGAAATTATTTTGAACGCTGGTCAAACCTGAAACACCAGCTTTCATGCTATGCTACCGATAGTCTTATGGATATGGAAAGATATTATTTTGAAAGGGCATAGACTATTAATTCTACAAAATGGAGCCTGATGGGACATCTCGGGCACTAGGACCCCATCCCGTAGAACGAATGTTCTCTCGTCAATGTAACTCCCCATCTGCAAGGCCACATTCCTCCTGGGCCCACAATGCCCCTCAACAACGCCCCTCTGCAATGCCCCATTGCTCCAAACTATTGCAGTTGGAAATCCCCTCGGGCATTCAATGTAGGGTGGCGGATGGGCATATGCTATAAAACTCCTCTCGCGCCCCTCCTCCCCTGTTTCAAATCGTGATTCCCTTGCTCTGAAATAGCATATTTCACGACCCTTCATGCTGAAGTTGCCTTTGATAGTAGGATTCAATCCCGAACACACTCCCTGGGTTGGTCTCTTGGCATTACCTGACATAGAGATCAATTAACAGATAGGTAAGAGGACCATGGATGCTACCCATGTTGTGGAGTTCCAAACGACACTGCGAGGAAGAGCACATCTCAAAGCTTGTACCCTTTTACACTAGTGCCATAGCCAATGAATATACATTTCATTGCCTTGTCCCAAGGAGGAAGGGTCATGAAAAGATTCTCTACTAGCATGTGTTTCACGCTAAGATCTCCAACCTGACATAATGGATGACTAGGCCAAGAGAATGGCAGTGCATGAGGCAAGCCCTACTAGCAGAATCCCTCTGCATCGTTTCAGTGGCAGTGCATGAGGCAAGTTGCACCCGCAGAATCCCTCTGCATCGTTTCGTGGCAGTGCATGAGGCAAGTTGCGCTCGTAGAAGACCCTATGCAACTTGCCAAGTTTAGTTATGGAAGGGTTGCCATGGTGACCTATTGGTGATTCATTCCTTAAGTCAATGAGTGTTTCGTAGGTGGACCCTATCTAAGTCATGCAAAGAAGATGAAATGGATGGGGGTAAAACTTTTGGGCATGGGGTTCATGACATACAAGGGTTCTTATTGTCTCATTTATGGATGTCTTTGTAGAGGGTGTGATGCACCTTCGTTTTCAATGCAACCTTTTTCCAAGCTCATTTATTGTCATTAATTAATTAAAATGTTTCCAAGTTGAAGCCAAAGAGGGACTTCTACCTAAGCATGAAAAACATTGCCCACCCTGACTCTACCCTAGTCACACTGTGCTTCCCCAAGTTGAAGACAATGTGTGGGACTTCTACCTAAGCATGAAAAACATTGCCCACACATGCTCTACCTTGGTTGGCATTTTTAAATTATTATTTTTCACGGGTCCCATTAGTTTCTTATGAGAGACATTTCATTGTCCTCAGGATCCCTAGGTGAGCATCTAGAAGGTTTATGATTTACTTTTATCTTTTTCCATCTACAAGTCTCTAGGCCTTCAACCCCTTCTTCCCATGAAATGAGGTACAATCCCTTCTTGGGTCAATACACCCGAAATCCCAAAAGATGAGGAGATGAAATGAAGAAGTGTGAAAAATTATAAGTATGATCGAAAATGGTACGATGATTCATCAAGGATACCTCCTAGTATAAAACCTAGAGCAGGGAGTATAATTTCCAAGCAGACGTTCTATAATCAAGAACAACTTTAAATGCAACATATTCAAATGGGCTTGATAGATAATCTCAATGGAATGTTTCATGGATTAACAATGTCCCCTTGACGTATTAACTCGGTTTCCAATGTCCCAATAATCTCATATGGAGGAAGAATATAATAAGTAATGGTATGCCTACCTGGGTATAGTTATGGGTAAAAGTAAATTACCCATATATTGGAAAATATAATGCATGTTATGCCTACCCAGGTAATGGTAGCAATGGTATGCCTACCTAGCCTAAGGTATCCATCATAGTATTGAATAATCTCCTAAGGAATACTACCCCTACATTTCATTTCATCGCTACTTGTAGTAGAGCTGGGGAAACACTGATAGTAACCTCAGAGAAGCTGCTACCTCAGGGGTTGGTCCTGCCTTTCACTTCCCAAGCATGCAGAATGGGAAGAGAAGTTCTCTATAATAGTAAACCCTTTCCGGTAGAGAGGGAGGGGGTTTGCCTGCCTGAGGAAAGGTTAGCGGTTTCCCCCCTTAAAACACTACCTTACTTGTGGTAGGCATAGTAAAGACAAGGAACCAGGAGCCCGATTAGAGATAGTTTGATCTTGCCTTAACCTGGTTCTTTCCTCCCACCTGGAATCTGAGGCGAGCACGTGATTCGTTAGGGGACTTTGTAAGGCCCTTTCACATTCCAGGCTCTGAACCTGTCTTCTTGCTGGGGTATGGTGTTCTAGCCTAATTTATTCCCTCAATGCTATCCCCATCTTAGGTCACGAAGTGGCGATAGAGTGTGTTTCAATGGCTATTGAATCGATTTCTCTGGGCACGTTTCCTAAGCATCTCCATCTATTCTCTCTTTTGGTTCTTCCCTCACTAAATATATCCATCACTAAATAAATCCCTCTCCCGGTGGTCGAACCTACTTGCGCACCCTCAATGGCTCGCTCAAAAACATCTTTAGAATCTGACTGGCCTGGGAGAGGTACACAAATCCCCTTATTTTGATCCATTCCCTTATTCCCTGTGTCTTTCTCTTTCCCACTTCTCATCCACTTTTCTTGGCCAACCTCCTTCCTTAGATTCCTGTCAAGGTTTTTGGGTACGCTCCCAATCGAGCGTTGCCCACATGATGAGCACACTGAAACACGAGAATGAGAACAACCATCCTCCCTAGAATCCTCATCAGAGTCGAAAGTCATAACTCATCAAATCTTAGAATCCTCAGAGCCGGAAGCCGAAACTCATCGAATCAGATCAGAGCCATAATTCTCATCATCGAATCATCAGAGTTGAAGCCCCTCATCGAATCATCAGGGCCGAAGCCCCTCACCCTCACTTGACACCTCACTCTCACTAGGAATTGGGAAAAAACAGAACTAGAGAAAGAAGGAAGGAGGAGTACCAGAGAAAAAAAGAGTCGGCATGGACACAACAGACAAACCCAAAAACAAACGAAGAACACAACCAACTCAACACCTTGGACGGACACCCAGCCAGAGATGAACACCCAGCAGGACCCAGAGCGGACATCCCAGAGTCATCATCACACCGATCACAACCACGTTTCAAGTCGAGGTCAATAGAAATGTACGAGTCCCGTCCACAGCTTCCACCCCTGGAGAATACGGGACCAAGAACACAAACGAAGGAAGAACCATCACCCCCAACCAGAGAGGAAGAGAGAGCCCCCCAGAGAGGAAGAGATAACCCCCACTAGAACCAGAAAAGAATAAAAAGAGAGAACCAACGCCACCAAAGAGGGAGAAGAGGGAAAAACTAGCCCCACAGAGGAAGAGAGAGCCAACAACCCCTGCACCCCTAACACTTAAGATAAACAAGGGTGAAAATTGATAATTGAGCGAATCTTTTTTTATGCTACAACGCTAATAAGAAACAATGTTCATCCTCATAAGCACGAAGGAAATGAAAAGTGGAAAAGATAGTTTACATCCATTATTAATCTCATGAGAGTCAAAGATAGTTTACATCCATTATTAATCTCACAAGAGTCTTGTGCACAAGCTAACAATGTCCTCTATTTCACATACAAAGATAGCTTACAATCCATTATTAATCTCACGAGAGTCTTGTGCACAAGCTAACAATGTCCTCTTTTTCACATACAAAGATAGCTTACAATGCAAAAAGATGGACCCTTTGCAATATTGCAAAGGCCTCTTTTATAGAAATCTTAAGTGGCCTTCGACCTTCATTTATCTAACCCTTGACTTTCTAACTCTATGGTTCTTGGCCTTCAAGTTTATTTAATTAAACTATTTACAATTAGTCCTCATGAAATACAAAGATAGCTTACAATGCAAAAAGATGGACCCTTTGCAACATTGCAAAGACCTCTTTTATAGAAATATTAAGTGGCCTTCGACCTTCATTTATCTAACCCTTGACTTTCTAACTCTATGGTTCTTGGCCTCCATGTTTATTTAATTAAGCTATTTACAATTAGTCCTCATGAAATACAACGATAGCTTACAATGCAAAAAGATGGACCCTTTGCAACATTGCAAATGCCTCTTTTATAGAACTATTAAGTGACCTTGGACCTTCATTTATCTAACCCTTAACTTTCTAACTCTATGGTTCTTGGCCTTCAAGTTTATTTAATTAAACTATTTACAATTAGTCCTCATTCGCAAAATTACATGAATAGACATTCTCTTATAAACAATAATAACACAATACAATATTTCTCATCTTTATCCTTCATTTTCCCCTATTTTTTCTTTTGTGTTGGACAAATATTCTAAACAGATTTGAGGATGTACCCTCTTTCTTCAAACTTTGGATAGATAACAATAAACCTTCATAGCTCTTGATTTGTTTTCTAGTGGCTCTTTGGATGAATAAGTTATTAACTTTCGTTCACTTGATTTGAGGTGCTCAAACTTGGGTTATTTTATCTCCTTCAAATACTTGTCTTGGAAAGCCCAAGTTTTATTCATCTCTCCTTAGATTCATATGCTTCAAGCATGAAGGAGGTAGCACCCTTCGATGCTTCTTTTGGAGCTCGATTCATGCATGCATCCTTCAATGTTTCTTCATTTCTTCATGCCATCTCCACTCTTCCACGAAACCTACAAAACAAAGCATCTCATAACATTAGATTGCAAAATATTTGTGAGAAATACATGTTTTTGATCCATTCTAATAAATTGACATTTGATAAAAATGACACGAGATCAATTAAAAAACATTGACAAGGTGATTCCTTAAAAATCTACGATGCACCTTAATTGATTTGCAAGGTTCAATCCTTGGCTCCTCAGATCAAGCATGTGATAAAAATATTACGCAATTTTTCTCCAACTTTGCAATGTAATGCAATGCATTATAAAAATGTAAGTGCATGAATTTTCTTGAAGAGGAGTGAATTCAAGTAAATGAAATACAATCAAACTTGCCTCAATCCCAACATTATGTCATGATGAATCTCATCGAAAACTACTTCATGATTTGCACAAAATGCAACGGAAAAAGTGATCCTACAACATCCTCTTTTTAGGAGCAATCTCATATTCCTTGGGAACTTCAAAATTGAAGGAGCAATCTCGTATTCCTTGTGAACTTCAAAATTTAATCAATGAGGGCAAATGCACTATGGACTTGTACTATTATGAGGTTTTGCTTTTAATACTTAAATTGTTTTTTAAGCTTTCCTGAAATTAGGTTCAAAGACTTTGATTTGCATTGCATTCATGAACTCATATGCATATAAATTGCTCTTTGTTGTAATATAAAAATGGGAGTGGATGTGCAATACAAAATTTTAAATGGAAGGGAAAATTTGAAATCCACTTACCATCTTCATTCAAATGTAGAATTGGTTTGCTAATCTAATCTCTATTTTATGTACAATAATTTTATAAGCTTTGGCTGGTCATAGTTCAGTCATGTTTTTAAATGGAAGAAGTTAACAAGTTTTTCTTCCTTCATGCACAATCACTTGCCTTTCTTGTCATTGATTTCAAGCCAACATTATGTGAAATATATTATCTAATTGCATGCATGAGAAAGCCAAAAAAAAACAAGAGCTAAGTGTGTGGATTAAAAAAAAAATGAGCCTAAAAATGTACATATTATGCAAGCATGTGATGGATGGAAATGCATGCTCATACTTGAGCATAATAGCTAAAAATGAATATAAACAAGCTCACAAAAGTGAGTTGAATATGAGTGTTGGACTGTGAGAGAAAGTAACCTTCTTCATTCTTGTCAAGAGGGTTAATTTTTTTTTTTGAAAGTGCTTCCATGGAAGAGCTGGAGATGCATTTTTTCATGCTAAAATAGAAGGATGAAAAAGTCTTTTTAAGCGTCTATGTAAGAAATGGAAATACTTTTTTTCTAGGCTTAAAAAGAGAGCAGATTTTTTTTTGGTAAGCTTCCATGTAAGAGCTGGAATTGCATTTTTTAATGCTTAAAAAGAGAGTAGAAGATGCCATTTTCAAGCAACCCAAAAATCAGCAAGCTCAAGCTCAAGCTCAATAAGAGAGCTGAAAAATGCACAATTTGGCATGCCAAAATCACTAAACATCAAGCGCATAGGGCAGCCAAATATCAAATCTCCAAAATTATGCTTCTCTTTTAAAGAAAGGAAAAGATAAAATACAAATGAGCAAGAGAAATTGAGAGAGCATGGATGCTCAATCATGTTGTTCCTCAAGCTACTAAACAACGCTAAATCAACTCAAGAAGCAGGGGATCATAAGCTGGGCTAAAAATGAATGTTGAGGATAATGTTTCAAAATCTTGTTAGTTTGGTGAGTGGCATTGCTATCAAAAAGATCACAAAGCTATGTCAAGGAGGCAAAGCAACAATTTTAGTAGCTTCCCATGAGTTTGAAGTTTTATGGCAGCTTGTAAATAAAACAATAAACAAATTAATACTCTGTGAGCTCTTCCACTTAGTCAAAATCACCGCTTGCAATTCCAACAATATTTCATTGAGCTTGTAACCCACACATCCATGAAAACATGAGAAGATCAATGTGAGAAATAATATTTGGGCATTAAAAAATACAAAGAAAAGATGAATGGCATTTCTACCTCCTTCTTTACCCTAAAGACTCAATTATGAAACCACAAACATCTATTTAAGTCATGTAGAGCGATCCAAGAAATAAACTATGGACATGCAGCAAAAGCAAGCAAAGAAATAAGGGGTTTTTGGAAAGTAATGGAGGATCAAGTCAATGGGGATCAAATTCCACAGGTATTTCCTTAGCTTTAAACTAGTTTTAAATCTAACAATATCAATATCAAAGACAAGTGCCTAATGACATGCAACCATAGATAAATATCTCGAGGACCTTACCAATCAAGAATAAATTGTTCTTGAATCTCTTTCAAAATAAGGCCTGAGAAAGCAATAAGCTTGAAAATCGAGAGAAAAGCAGAAATGGGAAAGTCCCGACCAAAAAAAGAAGAAAAAAAAGAAAAAAGAACAAACCATTCTACAGTCGTTGCCTCGAACTCGAAGAGCATGTGAAAAGATCCGGGAGAAGGGTGGTGTCAAAGGAAACCATTGAACTGGAAATTAGCTTTTACAGAAATTAGGCATTGGTGAACTTGGTAACCGCTTTCGTTCCCTTGGACACAACGTGTTTTGCAAGCTCCCCTGGAAGAGCAAGCCTTACAGCAGTCTAGATTTCCCGGGAGGTGATGGTTGGCTTCTTGTTGTAGTGGGCGAGTTTTGATGCCTCATCGGCCAGCTTCTCAAATATGTCATTGATGAAACTATTCATTATCCCCATGGCCTTGCTGGAAATATTGATATCAGGATGAACCTCCTTCAGGACCTTCACGATATAGATCTTGTACATTTCTGCGCTCTTCTTGTGCTTGTTCTTTCCCTTCTTCTCACCGCCTTCCTTGGGCAACTTCTTGCCGGCCTTGGGAGGAGCAGGCATTTTTCTGCTGCGGGGCATTTCCTTGCAACCGACTTCTTCTCAGCTGGTTTCTTATCTACCTTGGGAGCCATTGCTGAAATTCGAGTCACACACAGCACGGGAGGAGAAGGAGGCTTGCAGGGGACGCCACCCTGCATTAAATGTCTGAGGGGAAATTCAGGTCACACACAACGTGGGAGGAGAAGGAAGCTTGCAGGGGACGTCGCCCTACATTGAATGCCCGAGGGGACGTCCACCTGCAGCATGCTAGAGAAACAAGATCAACGAAACAGAGAACGTAGGGGGCGAGGAGGACGAAGCTTGTCGTGGGTTGACAGCTGACCACGACGTTCTACGGGATCGAGTTCCGGTGTCGGAGACGTCCCATCGGGCTCCATTTTGTAGAAGCCTTAGCCTACGCCATTAAATTTTAATAAAACAGTAAGCTGGCCAATGGGCGTGCTCAAATTCGATTTCAAATTGACCATGACGAGCACACTCAAATTTGAATTCAAATTGACCGTGAATATTGTCCTCCCCTCACCAAATCACTAGGATATGTTTGGTTGAGGGAAACTGTTAAGGTCCTAACCCGCACATAGGTAGATCAATGTATTTGGATGTAATAAAGGTCAATATTAATAAGACCTTTCAATAAAATAGAATAAGGCGGATGTA
>SNQJ01S0113554.1:28111-39974 GCA_010110895.2 Picea sitchensis
GTTTTCTTCCCCTAGAGGGTTTCCCAGGATAAATGCTGTGTCTCTTGTGAATGTGTATTTCTCAGTGATCTTGTTCTTATGATGCTCTTATCTATTGAAATGCAAAGAACTATAATAATGACACAAACATTAACATTGAAGGGATGAGAGAGTGCACAAAAGTGTGCATAATTGGTCAGTCTATCAACAATCACCATGATGACACTCTTTCCTTCAGACTAAGTGAGGACACACTAAGTGAGCAGGACTTAGATCACGTCTGCAAGTGTGTATAAGGACGACAACAAAACCTAGATCTCAAAGTTCCCCTCTGACTTCACACACTCCCCTTAGGCGTTTTCCCACACATTGAGATAGCAACTATAGCGATTTCTCTAATTAAACTACAAGCAAGATTTATTTTAGCTTTGCAAAAAATGAAAGAAATAAACTTTGAAGATTGCTTGACACTGAAATGAAACTTTGCACGAAACTTGAAAATGAAATTAAACTTTGCAAGAAACTTGAAAAGTGAAAAACTTGCAAAAATTATTGTTGATAGCAGAAAGTAAAATCCAAGCTAAGCATGCATAAAGATTGAAATTGCTTTTAAGTATAAATGCATGGACGATTTGAGTGTTATGTGTGTTAAGTTTTCTTATGCTTGTATGTGTGTTTGAGATCATATGATGAGAGTTGCAAGGAAAACAAAGTAAAGACAAACACATAACACACAAATCCCCCTAATGGGGATGGAGAAACTGGGCTCAAAAGGGCCCGCTTTTATTGATCCTATTACAACGAGAACTGAGTTCTCTTTTCTCTTTTGAACTTATGGACCCTTATAGAATGGATCAGACTTGAAGCAAACTATTACAAAAGACTTTTTGAAAGTTCTAGTCTTCAAGGGTTCTAACTTGGGCTCAAATTTCTTCACTTTTGCCTCAATTTCGCTAGAGTTTCCCCTTGCTTTTGGATGGACCTGTTAAAAACCAACAAGGAAAGTGATTAGAATATGATGAGAAAAATCTAAAAGACTAAACTAAAATTTGAAAAAATTACTCAAAATTTCCTGAAATTTCTCTAAGGCAAGAAAAAACTATTTTTGGAGACTTTTCGATGCTTTGAAAGAGCCTAAACTAAGCTCTTTTAGTTGTCTCTGTTTGCTGTCCCAAAACAGCAAGCACAGAACAACTAACTAGCTTGATCTACAATGTAAAATAAAACAATTTTCTAGTTTAAGATTTAGATGAAAAATATAGAAAATTGCAAGGAAACTAGCTTAGATCTATTCTTTTAATGAGAAAATATTTAAACTAGATCTAAAACATGCAACATTAGATACTAAAATTTATCTTTTAAAACAGATCTAATTGACATGCAAGCAAAGAAAGAGGGAGCCTTTGCTTGAGCGTGGAATTCTATGGCTATGGGGTCCCTTTGGTGTGAGGAAGAGGAAGAACGTCTTCTTTTTCGAACTTCTTGGACAAATATTAGATGCAAACTAGCTCCTTTGCTTCTCCAAGAATTTGATCCTGCATGTTACAAAGAACACCTGCAAATACTTGTAGACTTGGTGTTTCCTACACAAGAAACCTCAATTGCACATTAGTTTAAACAAAAACAAGACATGCAATGTAAGCATTCAAATATAGATAAACAAATGGATTAAGAAGTAAACAAACTAAATAATTCACTCCAATAAGATAACATTATCCCTATGATTAGCCAAGTTAAACAATAGATACATGCAATAAATCAAAGCAACATCACCTCAAATAGGTCCAATATCCATCCACACATGAGCACCAAACACCATAGATGACCTCCAAAGTCTTTTTATTCCAATATAGAAGAAGATTACAACAATGAATAGCAAGGACGCCCAAACTCCAACTAGCTAGAAGGAGAGGGGTCACTTTCTATTTATTACATTTCGGGTGATAATCACAAGAGAGGATGCGTTAGTGTATGAGGGAGTGACGCATAGAGTAAAGGGGAGATGGAGTGAGGTGAGGTGGAGTGGAGTGGAGTGAGGTGAGGTGTAGTGGAGTGGAACTAGTGTGAATAGGAGTGAGGTGGAGTGGAAATAGGGTGTGAGGTCGAGTGCTAGCATAGGGATGTGCACCCTTCCTCCTAAATACGCCGCCTCTCACAAGTGGGTCGAGTTCCATCTTTGGGATCTCCTCCCATGTCCATGTCACTCAACAAGTCGCCTTCGTCTCCAGTGAACTCACCCAAGCTCTGAGTTGACTGAGAACCAAGGAAAAACATGTCCCCAACATGTTTCCTAATTTTTAGCATTTTTCCTAAAATTTAGGGAATTTAATGAAATGACCCTTTTCTATCTTTTTTCAAGATAAATACATTTTTTAGTGATAAAAATCACTTTTTTGCCTAAAAAGAAGGGGAATAGGGGTCTAAAGGGTGCTTTGGCTTAGAAAACGAGCACAAACATGGCATCTGACAATGATTGATGCCATATTTTTACAATTTATTGACTTTACATAAAAAAATTTCCGTTTTGCGGGAAATTTATTATTTCACTAAAACATTAAAAAAAACCTATCAGGACCTAGCGCAATTTCCATATGACTCAATAGACATGAACTAACATGAACTCATATACATTTAGACATTAGACATTGGTTATACCATACCAAGGCCTAACCACCAACACATACTCCAACTTTGGAGTCAATCTTGAGTGAAAAAACTTAGAAATTATTAATCGCTCACTAAGGCAAGCAAAAAATAATTAACAAGTGAAAAAAAACACTCTAGAGTATATGCTCGTACCCAGGTCTTAGGTGGCCAATAGTCTTTTACAACTTTCATGCTCAATTCATTTATTACAATGCCCCGGAGGGATGGAAATGCGGAAAAAGTGGTCTTTAAAAAGACCTCATGAATCTGTGAACTCTGACTTTTGAGCATCTGTCTGCTTAGTCTCTCGTGGCTCATCTTCAAATTCAACTAGTGCAACTTGGTGGATAACAGACCCCACAATCTTTAATTTTTATTTTTCTTAAGTTATCTCAAGGAGGGGGTGCAACTTCCCTATGGGGAACATTTTCATGAAGTGGTGGTTAGGGAAAAGGGGGTTGTGAGGGTGAGAAAAGGTTTAGGATGGCTTAGTCTAAGGTTTAGGCATCATCTTCCATCTTTTCTCTAACCATTTTGCTTAATTTTACAAAAAATGACATTTTGACTATGTCAAGACTAGCAATTAAATTGCTGTTTTGGATTGACTAAGACTCCTCATGGACAAACACCTAGCAAACTTGTCCAATTGAACTGAAACTTGGTCCAAGGGTGTAGGAGGTCTCATTCCATTTCTTTTGAGCACAAATACCTTTATCAAAAGCCCAATGACTTAGTTTTTACATTTTTTATAAAAAATTAATTAAAATTACCATTAACTAGTCAATTTAAAAAAAAAACAAAACTATCTAGACTCGACGGAATTCCGCAAAACTTTAGGAGATGTTTTGCATGGTCATTTACAATATTCCTAGACACTAGCTACCAGAGGGCTTGACCATTATAACGCCTTTCACAACTTTGGAGGAATTATTTGTGGGAGTGAAAAACTCAAGGGAAATTAATAAGGCTAGTTAGGCCAAATTAATAACTTGAGAAAAAAAAACATTCAGTGAAAAGGACTCTTCTAATGATGAAGTCCTAAGGCAACTGACCTAACTATGATCCATGCAGACCCATTACATTATAATCCCACGCAGGGGAGTGGAAATTCCATTAGA
Source organism: Picea sitchensis (assembly GCA_010110895.2). Lineage (NCBI taxonomy): Eukaryota > Viridiplantae > Streptophyta > Pinopsida > Pinales > Pinaceae > Picea > Picea sitchensis. The sequence continues at coordinate 31,855 of SNQJ01S0113554.1, forward strand.
AAAAGAAGTGCCGAAGGCCAAAACTGCCTTGTAGAACCAGTGAGTCTCTGACTTGGTAGCACCTGATGGTGCATATCTTCATGGTACATGGAGTTGATCCCCTAGTTGAAATAGGTGGTCAACAGGGTGGATTGATCCTCTTGTAGTGTGACAATTCTGTTGGAAGCTTTGAAGATCTTATCATCTCATCTTCTCAATTCGAGACAGTAAAAGTATCCCATCAAGAGGAAGACTTACCAGCTGAAGGCGCTTCAAAGGAGAGTTATTTAATTCGACAACAACACTCCTCTACCACTGCTTTGAAGGAAAAGCATGTCTTGAGGAGGGGGGCATGTAATATATAAATATATTACTAAATAGTTTGTATAATAATTATATATTGTAAAATTGGCTAATAATAAATGTTGTTTAGTCAACTTATTGTTAAAGGATATGTCTATTCACGTGACCACCATTCAATTTGTATTTATATGTGGTCACGGATGCATTGTAATCATCTTGTGTCATTCATTATCAATACATATTATTTTATCCTTTGAATATTATGGCCTCTTGCATCTTTTTACGGATGCTCCTGTAATGAATAGTAAGGTTGATTACATTAACTTTTTTCGACTCTTCTCCTGTATTTTTTCTAGGGAATGTTTGTATTCATTTTGGTTGAAAGGGCCAGGTTTTAACCTATTTTGTATTTGTTGATTACTTCAATGTATTTGACCAGTTCTTCAAGGACATTTACGTATCGTTGAGAGCTTCATAATATCATTCTCATTAGCAATATTGTTAGGTTAAATGTACCTTAAATGGCTACAAGTTTAACCTTTAGACTCCCTTTTTAATTTTTCTAAATTTAGCTTATGTTTTTGTACTGTATGGCAGCATGTTTTTGTTTTTTACTTCAATCTGCATGGATTTTTAAAGTTTCCAGTTTTATCTTTAATGTGCTATTTTGATTGAGCTGGTTTAGTGCAGATGTCATGCCAGAAATATGAGAGGTTATTATAACTTTTTCTACTTATGCATGCACCCTTAAAGCCTTGGAATCTGAGATGCACAGTATTTTCAACTTCCTTTGCAGATACAAGAAGCTTCTTTCCAGTGTGGATCTCACAAAGGATTTCTTTTATAGTTACACATATCCAATTATGCAAAGTCTGCAGAAAAATGTGCTTGCTGCTGACATTGAGAGGATGCCATATGAGCATTTATTTGTCTGGAATGCTTTTCTTACTCGTGCAATTCGCCAAAAGTGCAATAATACAAGATGGACAGTTGCCCTGGTTCATGGAAATTTTAATCAGGTATATACATAGAGATTTTGTTGGTCCTTTCTGCATATTACAATGTATTTCCATCAAACCACTTCTCTTTATGATAAAAAGAATCAACTACAAAAAATTCAGAGGTGCATTTTGCTGGAAAACAAGGATCAATAGTCTTATAACTTTTTTAATATGAACTTTAAGACTATATTGGCCTTCGAAGTTGATATTACTAGTTACTAAATGATTCACTAGGATGCTAATATTATTTGTCCTGAATTTATKTTCTTGATYGGTATACCATAATATAAAGGGCCTGGCAGTTCCCATAAGGAACTGCGAAGTAGCAATCTAGTCACTGTTGTCATGCCAATGCCAATGCCTTTGATAGTCAACTTTCATACGATTTATATATAGGAAAATAGTTGGATTACTAACACGACATTAGTTGACATAATTCCGAAATGGGTATGGTTCCTGAAACAGGCATTTTCAAAATTTTAGAAAGTTGGAAATGGCAATATTTATTTATTGTTATATTTTTTGATTGAATGCTGTGTAGGGAATGCCATCAAACTTGGCCAAAAGTTAAACTTAATTTCCAGGGCTCTATGTCTACTGGGGTTTGAACCTGGGTCATCAATACTGTGACGACCCATCTCAACCACAAGGCCACAACCCAATGGACATAAATGACAATATTAGATATTTTTTTTACTATGAACTTTCTACAATATATCAATACACACACACACACACACACACACACACACAACTTGGAAATGGTTTTGAAAACAAACTTTCTTAAAAATCTTCTTGTCTTTATAGCTCTTTGATATCTTTCTTATGTTTTGGGACTTTAAGGCTTCTTGTAGCCTTTGATAGACACTAGTTCCCCCGAAACTTGAAAATGATGCTTATATTAATTAGGATTCAGATATATACGCTCGTTAAGAGGGGTCAGTTCTGATTTTCTGTTATGACTATGAGGCTTTCCCCTGGATGACACCAAGGTATGCATACCCCGCTAGGTCCTTTGGGATTTTGGAGAAGACTAAGCTTGTAAGTTATTAATATATCCAATTAATTTTCAATATAAATAACAACCTTTTCGTCATCATCTTCATAATTTCCTTGATGTGCTTATCCCTGTTAAGCAGGAGAACAACCTTAGCATAGTTGACAGGTTTGAAGAAAGTCACTTCGTTCCTTTCCTGTTGGTTGAGTGTCTCAAGATCGGTACTCTTCGTTACATAAGTCATGGCAAGGCCCTGACACGTTACATAAGTCAGGTTGTAGGCTCTTGTGGTTTGACTTTGGTACCCTATTGAGGTGTTTTGGCATAAGCCAACCCCTTATTTTTGCACTTTCCCCCTTCATCCATCCTTCCATGTGAGGCAGGAAGGAATTGGGGTAGATGTTTCCAAGTTCCTGAATGACCTTCAACAATTATGGAGAGCGTCATCTAAGTGGTATCTGTGGAGAGGAAATGTGGAGACACCTTAAAGGAAACAATTTGTAAAAGATGAGCCAAATGATGTTTTCCATTCAATGTCCTCACCCCCCTACACTGGGTCCCACTAGATGTATGATTTCGACACACACTGGGTGCCATATATATATATATATTGAAAATTAGTTGGAGATATTAATAGCTTACAAGCTTAGTCTTCTCCAAGATCCCGAAGGCCTAGGGGGATATGCATCCTCTGGTGTCATCCAGGGGAAAGCCTCATAGGATTGACCCCTCTTAACAAGCGTATTACAAAATATCACAAAATTGGCATTGAAGTCCAAGGTCAGAAATGTAATATCAAAAACAAGTAACCAACAGTACTGAATATAAAAATAATTCAATTAAGTGGTGCAGGATTCTCAACATTAGGCGGTTTAGTACCACTCCCAATAATAATATCTTTGCCAGAATTTCTGTTCTAAGAGTTTTGCGACCAGTGTTATGATAAGATAGTTCTTCCGGATTCATCACATCGGTTTTTAATTCAACGTTTCAGACCAAACAAATGTGGTCCATCATCAAGATAAGTTAAGATATGAAGGAAATCTGATCAATTGTCAATTGTATATATATGAATTTTTTTTTAGGTTTTTTAGTAAAGAGCCGACTTATTAAAAATATATAACCTAAAAAATATTACTAATTAATTTCTAGAATCTGTCCTTGTAGATAGTGTTGGGATCCAATTCTGGCTAATCTTCCAGCCATCATCTCTGTTCAGATTGTTAGGTCGTTTTTCAATTTCGATGGCTTCCCTAAATTTCCTATTGTGATAGTGATCTACCTTGGCAAGAATTTTGGCCTCTTCAATACAAATATGATGTTTCGTTTTGTCTGAATATTCTGCCAAAGCTGAGGGACGAGTGCGATTGTGCTTAATATCAGCGGCATGTTCTTGAATCCTCATTCTAAAGGAGCGGCCTGTTTCTCCTATTTATTGTTTTCCACATGAGCAAGGGATCATATAGACACTTTTCTGTTCAATGGGATCAACAGGGTCCTTGACTGACCTAAGGGAATTCCTAATAGTGTTTATGGGTTTGAAGGTTGCCCCAATATTTTCTTCTTCAAAATCCTAGCAAGCTTGTCTGTTGTCCCTTGTATGTATGGTAAGAAAACTTTGGACACATCATTATTTGTTTGCTCCTTATTTCTAGGTCTTTTAGTGGCATTCTGAAAGGCTCTAATCACTTGATGCTTTTTATAGCCATTATCCTTGAAAACCTTGAGGAGATGGTTTTTCTCCTTATCAAGGTGTTCATCATTAGAGATTCTAATGGCCCTAGTAGCTAAGGTATTGAGAACCCCTAATTTTTGGGCAGGGTGATGATGGGATTCGGCATGAAGGTACTGTTCAGTGTGGGTCTTCTTCCTATAAACTTGGTGGGCTAAGGATCCATCGGGTCTTTTTGTGACTCGGACATCTAGAAAAGGAAGACTGCCTTTATCTTCAACCTCCATGGTGAATTTGATGTGACTAGATTGTTTATTGAGGTGATTTGCAAATTCATTTAATTTATCACAACCATGGGGCCAAATAACAAAAGTATCATCGACAAACCTATTCCAGTATTTGGGTTGAAAGGGGGAGGAAATAAGGGCTTTACTTTCCAAATCCTCCATGAATAAATTAGCTACGATGGGAGAAAGGGGGGATCCCATAGCAACCCCACAGGTTTGTTCATATGTGTCACCCTGGAAACTAAAAAATGTGGATTTCAAACAAATTTCAACTAACTTAGCAGTACCTTGGTCAGTGACGCTCTTGATGACCTTCATAGTTCCATCAATATGAATCTTAGTAAAGAGAGAAACAACATCAAAACTTACGAGGGTGCCATCCTTGTCCAATTTGATGTCTTTGATCTTGTTTACAAAGAATGTGGAATCTTTAACAAATGAGCTAGTATTACCAACTAAGGGTTTGAGTTTACGAGCCAGGTATTTTGCAAGTTGATCTAAGAGGGGCTCCTTCCTTATGAATTTTGGGAAGCCCGTAAATCCTTGGGGTGGAAGGGCAGCTAACAAGCAATTTCTTAGTTAATGTATAGAGAGATAAAGAGGGCACATGCACCAACCTCTATTAGTTTGTGGTACCTTGGAAAGTGTGTCGAAGTCCTAGGTGCATGTGGCAGAAAAAGGTACAGGTACGGACAGGGAACAGTTCAGCAAAGGAGGTGCTGGAACAGGTCCGTACTACAACAGAAGGTACAGCAGGTACTGCAGGTCCACACAGACATGTGTAACTGTCTGAGCAGATCTGTACAGCATTGATTTCCATGCAGCACGATCATCTGTAGATGAGGGYACAACAGTAGAGTAGACTAGAGGGCACACCRATACTTCTGTAGGCTTCCAGCATTGAGGCTGCATGTGCCAACAATAGATAGGGAGGGATAATGTTATCTTCAGCAGTTTGCAGATTACATGCATTAGCCAGTGTACATGTCATTTATCAGTTAACTAAACAAGGGTGCATGTAGTTGCATTTGTTACTTTCAGTTTATTAAGCAGTTTTCTAATTGTAGCTTAAGTCCTAGCTCAGCTAGGCACATGCATGCAAATAAGGGCACAGATCTCTAGGAGGATGCATGCTTGCATGCCTCAGATCATCTCTTGTCGAGGTGCTGTTGTGCACGTGTCCAGATTCGCTGTACCTACTCTTATTCCTAATCTATCAAGGAAAATGTAAGGGTATAGGTTTTGTTATCAACCAAACTATTGTGCAAAGCCTTCACAAGATGTTGGTAAGGTGTAACATATGGAAGTAATTGCCATTGTCACCTAAGTAAGTACTTTCCTCGTTTTAGTGAAGGATACAAGATCCAACACAAGAGAGGCTTCCCTAGCAATCTCAAGGGATCCTATAGCAAGCTAAGGCAAGTCTACTGCCCCCAATCTTGGATGCTTAATTTAGTTAGGTCAGTGTTGACGACTAAGTTAGGTAAATTAGACAAGACAAAGTGATTGAGTGTGAGAAGAATGTGGCAATCAATGATGTCTATTGAAAAGTAAGTAAATGCACCGAAACACTAGCTAAAAGAAAAGAGAAAAAATGCTGATACTCTAGCTATCAAAGAGAAAAAATGTTGATACTCTAGAGGAGGCTGGGCGAGAGGTGGAGAAGGGGTCTGAGATACTTTTTGGCCTTGTGGATCTAGGAACTCTTGCCATGAAGCCTTGGCCCGATTTGCAGTGACGAAATGCTTCTCCATCTTGAGGGCTTCTTTGAAAGCGCTTTCCAGATCATGTGGTTCCTTCTGTTTCAAGAAAACACCAAATAATCCATCAAACTGTTCAATATAAAGGATTAAAGCACTAACAAGATTAGGTCTAACAGTATGTGGAATCTTATAAGATGCTTTCATAAAACGTGAATTATATTCTTCCATGGATTCGTTTTCTTCTTTCTTAATCAAGGAAAAAGATTTAAGGAGAAAAGCATTGTCCTGTTTGTGAGACCATTTGTCCATGAATCTGTCATGAAAAGTAGTCTAACCATCAATACTGTTTGCTGCAAGTGCTTTGTACCAATCTCTTGCGTCCAAATTCAATGACTGCACAAAAAGCCTCATGACCACATCTTCTTCAGTGGTGCTTATGTTTTCCAGATACTCCAAGAGAGTTTTGATGTGGGATTCTGCAGTGATGGCGTTGTTCCCAGCGAACTTAGGCATGTATTTGCCATAATACCTAGCAGGCAAAGCATTCAAAGTATTTGCTACATTGGCCAACTTCAAGGGCGCATACAGGTTGAGCATGAAGGAAACCCTAGGTTGGTTTACTCTCGCCATTGGGAAAACTGGTAAAAGCAAAGGGTTCACTTGTGCAAAAGGGGTAGGAGGAGTTAGGGTTTGTGTAGATGATGAAGATGAGGAAAGATGCAAATCTGCAACAAGGACCTGTGGGGTTGGGTTTAAACAGGTTGATCTGTGTAAGGTCGTCAACAGAGTCGCTTTAGATTTGAGTGGAGTCGCCAGGTGAACTAAACTCACCAAAATGTTGTCTACCAGGGCTTAGAACTTCATCCCCGACAACGACGCCATTTTGTTAAGGCTAAATATGACACCCTAGGCTTTAGGTCGGTTATAGATTGAGGGAATCAAACTAGGCTTAATTTAGGGGTGGATCCTACGGTCACAATTGATGTCACCCCTCCTGTTTTGGGCTGGTGCGTGCCAACCACAGAGAGGCTACCCTAGGGCATGCTGCTTGATGGATGAGATTTGACCTGCAAAACACAAATCAAACAAGCACAAGATGATTTTGGGATGAGGGTTAGATAACCTCACCCAAAACTTGCATAAAAATTGATTTTAGATGAATTTTGGTGGAAAACCCTAAGTAGAGAGAACCATTGGAATGCAAAAAGACAGTAAATCAAGAAGGAAGCGTGCTTCAAAGGTGCCAAATCGACCCCTAGTGAAGGATGAGCTTCAAACACCTGCAATTAGTTAGAAATCCAATGCAACAACAAGAATCTAGGCCAAAATCAACACATAAGACTCTTTATTCATGTCAAATCAGAGAAATGGCTCCATCACAAAGAAAAGCCAAGAAATGTTACAATGATCTCCAAGAAACTGAGAATCCGAAGCTAGAATGAGAGATAGAATAGAATGAGAGAGTAGTAATGCTCTTGCAATAGAGTGATCAACCTGTCAATTGTGGAAGAATGCTACATATATAGCTAAATGCATGAAGAATTCGCCTTGATGTTTCCAAACTCGGCAAAAATCTAGTTAGTATTCCTCACCCAAGTGTCAATCTGTCCATCTGCCATGTGTCACTGCATGAATGCCTGCTAAAACTGGATGAGCGAACCTTTCCCAAGCCTTCTGGTCAAATCTGGGGGTTATCTGGAGAAGAATGGAGGTCGAATGGGTCAAAACTGGTTAGGTATGAGGAAGTTATGGCCAAAATGGTAGGAAGGGCGAACCTCATGGAGAGAAATAGTTCGCCTAGGTTAAGGGAATGAGGGAAAGTTAGGTCACGTGAGTGAAAGAGGGGAAGAAAAAAGGAAAAAAGGAAAAAGTGGAAAGCTAAAAGCAAAAGCTAAAGCAGGAAAGGGGAAAGCTGGGAAAGGGAAAAAGAACAAAGCTAAAAACTAAAAGCTAAAAGCAGAAAGCAGACAACTTGCCCAGTTTGACTTTTGACTTACTTTTAGAACGCTTTATGACTTTGGGAAACTTCTTTGCTTTGTCCAGTTTTTATTTAGCAAGTGTTGGGCGACTTAGTGGGCCCAGTTTTAGGAGGAAAGGGCCCAGTTTAAGCGTGTGGGCCCCACATGGGTCGCTACCTCACCCTGCCACATTATCACTTGTGCCACCTCACCACCAAAA
>SNQJ01S0113555.1:4052-28386 GCA_010110895.2 Picea sitchensis
GGTAGTCATTGGTCACTCGTCGATCACTGCCACCCTCACCACCCTTTGAGAATATTGTAAATTGATCTTTCTTCTCTTGCTCAAATAAGCACCTCAAGTGGTTTTGTGATTGGGTGTGGTTTGTCTCTTCGAATACTGCACAAAGGAAAAACATTGTTATAAGTTTTTTTCCACAATGAATTAAAAGACTTACAAAATGATACTTTGTAATTCAACATAATACAACTCACTGTAGATAGTAATGACAATTGTGAGGGTGTTACCCTCCTCTGCGACCCTAATCTCTCAACGATGCCACCTTGTGTCAGTTACAAGGATCAAATCATAAAATTTAAACAAATATGCTTAAAATAAATTCCTTTCATGATACATAAAAAATGATCATCCACTCATTATATCACCATAAATATATTGATCATCGATGGAGATTCACCAGAAGGTGGATCTCTTAGTTGTACAACCTGCTCTGAGGAAACATCTACCATGGTAGCTTCGTTGGATGGTGAAAAAGGAAATGGTGGTGGGGTGGGTGGCATACAGGTGGATCCACTGTGGATGGATGCAATGAAAGAGGTGGTGTGGATGGGTGGCCTACAGATGCATCCAATGAGGATGCACCGAATAAGAAATATACTGGGGGTGGGATTCGATGAAACCCCATGGGATGTACAAGTGATTGAATGGTTCCTGTCATGGAAATAGGTAACCAAAAATCTGTGGTCGGCTACACAGGGACTGAACTAGTACTGTAATTAGCGAAAATATCAGCAACTTGCATACATATTAATAATATTGTTATTAGTACAAAATAGTAAAATCCAGCAACATAAATACAACAAATTTGAGATTTAAATGAGATTTAACTCAACACATAATAACCATGAAGCAGGTGAATTTTCCATCCCAGGTGGACATTGATTGACACCGCCTTGCACGCAACCTATAGAAACACAAGAAAATTATAAATTTGAGGATTCTAGGAAATAAAGAAATCACTATGGTGAATTTGTCAAATGTAACACATACCTGTGTATGCGAAACACCAAATGAGCAGACTGCCTCTACCATTGCATTGGTGATGGAGACATACACATATGTATCTATCGACGTAGAGGGTCTGCTATGGGCATAGAAAATAAAAAACATCATACAATAAAATATTGAAATAAATACACATAATACTATATAAATATATAATGATGAAGAACATAGAGATTCTTAAGATACTAAAGTCCCCCATGAATCTTTGTTGTTCACTAGCCTCCATAGTCCCATAACAATTATGATCGAAAATTGAGCATCTATGAGGTTCACATGGGCGACTGCTATGTCCATGTGCCCTGTCCTCACTACACTCTTCTCTAAGTGTTGAAGGTGCGACCCCTATATCAATGTCATTGGTAGGCACCTCCTGTAAATATAGTGCAACAAAGCTACCATGTTGCACTAGGCTCCGAGTCAAGGATGATAGGGATATCTATACCTATTGCAATCCCTATGCAATAGGAGGATGTTGGGAAGGGGGGTAAGGCCTTCGCTTAGGGACATGAGGAGCTAACATGAGATCACACCTAACATCCTCTCGATCCTGTGTGGACCCTTGACCCAACCCCTGGAAGTCACCAATGTCGAAGTAGTTCACATGGTGACCCAAAATAAAATTTTCCCATAATTTTCTCAAAAAATACAAAGGCACCTCCCTGTTATTGTAGGGAGGGGCATCAAATACCATGAACTACCTACCCATCCAGTTTTGAAGAATTTTTGGGTGGATGCACCAACCAATACAAACACGTTTCTTGGTGACAGATGGTTGTTATCTAGATCGAGGATCAATAAAAAGAGACATCAGATCTTGTTTTGAAATACCCAAGTCTCTAACTTAGTTTCTATCCAATCTAGTCCTGTAAAACTCAAACATTCTATCATTGTAATCAGAAATAGAAGTTAATTGACCTTGGGAACTTGCAATGTACCTCACAATGATATTTTCTAATGAAGTGGCCAAGGACTCTTCACTAGGTTCTTTAGGTCCCCTTAAATCATTGACAAGTGATCTCAAAGTAGCCAACCCCTCATCAATCTGTATTCTTATGTTTGGTGATTGTGGTGGGTTGGGGTTTTTCTTGCCTTGGTTTGCTTGTGGGCAGTTTTCATTATCTCTGGGTTCCATTTTAATAATATTTTCTACAATTTAATAATTGCGCTTATGAAAAAGGTATTACAAACAACAATTTCATTTTATCCCAACAAAATCATTAAGATAATTTTGTGTAAAATAAAGAAAAACTATGTGTTATGTTTACAATGAACTTGAAAAAAACCTATATAAGAATAATGAATTGTTGATAGATTTTCATTCAAGTATTAATTATGTGTATTAATTAGTTTCATTGATGTTTATTGTGTTCTCTTCAAAATTTTCATTGAACCACACATTTGTAATGAACCTTGCTAATAAGTTTTCAATGCCATTGGAATTTACATCCATAACTCATGACTAATTGTTTTGTATTTTTGCAAAGGCAAGAAAGGAGACAAAGATAACAAAGGAAATGACAAAAAAACAAGCATACCTAGGTAGAGTTGGACACGATGGTAATATCCTGGTCTTTTCTCCTCCTTTACTCCTCTTTACTTGCTCAAACGGAGAAAAATACGAGGCGCAGTGTGCAAATGGCCTCAAATCGCGCCCACGGTCCTTTAAAAAATGGGCACAATGGGAGTGCATGCATGTTCCTAGGAATATGCATGTGTTCCTACCAACATGCCTATGTGGCACACTGAATGGAGGTTCGAGATTTTCTAAACTTCTAACATCAAGAACGTGTGTGCATTCCTATGGGTGCACGTTCTTGCTGATCCCCTTGACACTTTTTCATCCACCAACTTTATGCACACACCCTTGATCCTTTTAACATCTATTTATCCATCAAAATAAGATGTTTCAATTTTTCCTTCCAAAGTAAATGGCACTGAAATACTTACTTCAACACCTAGGTATCTTGTTGTCTAGTGATTTTTTTTTCTTCTGCAAATTAGATTAGCAGCTCACAAAACAAAAATACATTGCTAGAATATTCAACTCAAATAAATATAGTGGAAGAAAAATTGGAAACCAAATAATGCACAAATAGAAAGAAATATTTTTTGATAGATACCCTTGGAAAAATGTTGGAGGGAAAACTGATACCGAGATGATTTTATTATGATAAAATTAGGGCTCCCGTAATAGGAATAATGGCCCATTAAGATAAAGACAAAAACAAACAATCCTATAAAAGTATATCTATTGTATGACCCATATTTGACATACATTTCAAGGTGTATGCACCTTTCCTTAAGTATACCCACATATATGTACTTGTCTCCATTGATGCCTATGTACATAACCTCAAGGAATATAAGAAAAAATCAGTACGGTGCAACCCTTTCCTATGGATTTGCTCTGTTGAAACCCACATGTGGGTGCCTCTATTGTCTCTTATCCTTGACCTAATATCTAGATGGAATTCCTTCTCTACATATTGAATATCTCCTTGAATCAAAATCCTTCATGATCCAATCCTCTGAGAAAAAGTTCTTCTCTACTCTAATTAATATTCCAAGTATCTAACTCCACCCTATCCTTGATTTTATAATATTGAGTTTAAACCTAACCCTAATCTCGAAAGTGATTGACAATTTATATTACTTCTCACCTCACTTGAGATCAATGACTAATATTAAATGCTAATTTTCATCATTTCCTTAAATATCTCAACTAGTTAATAAAATCACTTTACTTTTGTTATGAGGAGAATCTCTCTATGCCTAGGGTGAACCACAACATATGGAAATGACTGCAGAAATCAAATCTATCCCAACAACATGCTATATAAACCAATGTGAAAGCAAGATAAGAAAGAGGCCTACCTCATCCAGATGTTCGATGATTTCCACCTTTGAGCACTTTGACCCAAATCTATATACCTGCAACAAGTTCTTAACAAACAAGCGAAAGCAAGCATATGGTGGAAATATAAAAGGTTAGAACGTTATATAGAATAATCCATGAATGTACATAAAAAATACGCCCATGGATAATAATTCATATATTTGCAAGATATCAATTGGACGGGAAAGGAGTATTTCTATTAATAAATGATCAGCAGAAGTGAAAATATTATAGACTTCCATGTTGGCATGGTTCGGAACCGAGAAACCAATTTCCTTCCAACTGGGCCTCCACCACTTCAATCCTCCACCAAAGGCAAGCTCATATAAGGGATACAAAGAGGTTCTCCATAAATAAGGGAAGAGCTTGGGGGTTGAACACTGTGTTTAGACTTAAAGGAAAAAGGGATGTAGACTCAAGATGAAGTAAATAATTTCTCCAGAGTAAATTTTCTCTCAAAGTTCAATTATTTTTTCCTTTTCCATAGCTCATAATTGGCTTCTTTATAGCCTTCAAAATGCAATTGAAGGGCCAAGTCGGAACATTTACAGTATATGGAAGGCCAAGGATCAGAGATATCCTATTGTGACATGGAAAACCAACATTTAATTTTTATTTTTTGGCACAAATCCTGATGTACACGGGCTGTAGTGGAGTAGCTTGCATATATGCTTGCTGTATAGGGTGCAAGATGCGTGCAAGTGGTAAAAAATTATATTTTTGTCTCTGGACTTTAGTAATAGGGAAGACAAGTCTACATAGGGAAATGGAATAAGACTCTCTCTGCAAGATTGCATAGGGTGAGGAAAATCTTTCTCTAATAGATTCCCCCTAATGTGTGAGGCCAGAGGAGAATCTGCGATGGCCCAAATACATTATAAACAACCCAGATGTGGAGTGGTAGAGAACCATCTGGACGAACTCAATTGCTCATTACATTCTGCACTAAATTTTCATACATGGTTTCCAAAAGTACACTGCAGATCCATGTGAAAATATACCAAACAAGTGTCTGTGGCCATGAATAGGAAAATACAAATGTGGTTACATGCCAATAGTTGTCATAGTCATGAACAAGGCCCAATAGTACCAGTGTAAAAAACCAATCTGAAGATATATGTATACGATGGATTACAATATGATCTCCCATGATCACTGAAGTCATATAGGTACTGGTCCAAGAAGTGGCCACATAGTGACGTCTTCAAGTCTTATACACAATCCACCAAAGGTGCAAGTCTACATCATGTGAATAAAGGAGTTGAGGTCGAACACAATGAGACATCGTTTGATTACCGGTCATTGATGTATACCATTAACAAATGTGAGACAACCTACCGATAATGAAAGTATGTATCAAGGCACGGTGCATTCTTACATGTGTGAATAGAGTAGTCGGTGTCGAACACCTGAAGAATGCATCGATCAGGAGGCATTGATGTATTCCCAACTGTCGATGGCGAGAGAGCCTGCCACTAATGACTACAAACCTCAAGGTACTCATAGGACTCTAGGTCTCGTTTCTAGAATAAATGGGCTGATGTTGATGGAAAGAGACCCGCTGAAAGGAGATCATTAAGTCATGTCTCATCAGTCAGCACGAGGTATAAATAAGGATCTTCATGATTTGGTGGAAATTGGATGAATAACATGTTCACGAACCAATGGCCTTGTGCGTCTTTCATGTGTGCCAAGTGCAAGCGGTACACGAAAAAGACCCTCTGAATAATAGCCAATGATGAAAACTGCTGACAAAGGCGATAAAACCACCAATAAGGATAATGTCATCCAAGACACTGCATGAATCCCAATGTGTGTATAGATGTCTTGCATTCAAACACAAGGGAAACCACCCAATCAACGACCAATGATGAAATGTCAACTGCTGGGTTCAAGGTTACCTACCAATGATGAAAGTAGGGCCAAGTTGCATGATAGGACTACAATATCATGTGATTTTGAGACAAACTTAGGGTATGGTCGACATGCAAAGACAAGAGTTCCGAGGAGTGGCCGACACAGGTTGATAAAATTCCTTTGAACAAGAGCATGAGACATATGAAGGACTCCGGTAGTGTAGGCCCAATGATGAAACCATGAGATGTAGGAGGCATCAGTGAAATTCTCCGTAGGGATTGGAAGAGTAACCGGTCGGTAGAGAAGAATCTCTAACGAGCTTAGCTTCCTAAGGCCATGCTAATACAAAAATTATGATGATGAATGGACTCAAATAATTTTTTGCTTTGTTCAAAGGAAACACGACTGCTGCCAATACAAGATAATACTCCATTCCCGCCTGTATTTTTTTTTTCTCATAACAAACGAATGCTATGATACAGAAAAGGAAATGAATTTTGCAAGTAAGCAAAACTAGTTCCAACAGTGGAAAATACCTATGCTCAATGCAGGGAAGTGCATGCGAGAGATGGACACTCGAGGGAATGTTCAATCCTAGGTATAGGGTGTCAAATTGCAAAGGATATAAACAAGGCTCTGCTTGGCTGAGGATGAAAAATTGTTGAGGCAAACGGTTTATAACGCAAAGCGAGAACCGGCTATAGGCTCAATACTACAAGAAAGTGCATGAGATGCAATCACAACTTAACGCCAAAAAATGTCCTTTTTTTATATCTTTTAGTCTACTTGGTGTGAAAAAGGGATAAACTTGTGCCAAATAGACATCTTTTCAAAACCAATTTATGAGTGTGAAAAAGACAAGTTCACTCGATGATCTTTTCACTTTATGGTAATGAGTCGAAAGAGAGATTAACTAAGACTCACAACCTTTCAAATCCAATTTAACAAGTGTGAAAGTGACAAATCAATCGACAATCTTTTCACTTTTTAGATGAGTCAGAAAAGAGCTTAAATGAGACTCATTTGGGAGATTCTAGGTAGCAAGCCACGGGGGAGGCCAAGGCTCCTATGCAGAGCTTCTGTGGAATGTTAGTATCTTATGAATAGATGACATAAGCTTGGGAAAAAACAAATCTCTCCAAATCGAGGAGGATAAAGAACTAATTGAGTATATAGTCTCCGTGATATCGAATAATATATCTTACAGGAAAAGACATAGTCGGGGGCATTGGATACCCCACAGGACTATCCCAGTCGAAGGTGATCTCCTCAAAACTAGGAGGGAGAGGACTTGGTGAAATAAAAAATCTCTCATTTAGAAGGTGCAGGATCAAGAATGATGATGACATGATTGAAGGATGCATCACTCTCGACAAGGAGAGTAGGATTGACCAGAGATTGCACTGGTATGACCACTTCTTCAATTATGGGTTGAAGAGGATGCATAGTAATGGGGATAAGGGAAACATCACCCTCAACAATGGGGGTGAGGTCAGGAGAAGATTGTGATGGAATCAATGCTATGTCAATCAAAGGAGAAGGATGTGGAGAAACCATAGATGCCTTAGAATCTGAAGGGATCTTGGGTGAGCCCCATGCTTCTAGTATCCCAGTGGTGGCTGGACACAAGCGATTAAAGTGATCTCCTTCATAAGTCCTGCAAAGGAATTTATGTTTATGCCTGAGAATGGGCTTCTCGATGCTCCTAGTGTCATTCGAGACGACTGATGAAATATTCTCAATGTGATAGGTAAAGCCGAGAGAGTCATCTCCTACATGGTGTACAAAGGTTGGAGATGTGGCATGGATATGACTCGTGATGATTAAAGTGGTGTCCCCAATCTGACTAGTAGTAGACGGGTACAGGTTGTCAACATGACTTGTAGAAGTTGTTGGCTCATCTCCAACATGACTGGCAGAGGTTGGTGACAGAGCTCTAGTATGAATGACAATGACTGGGCTAGCGATGGGTTGTGGCATTTGATACCAAGGTCCATAGAAAGATTGAATTTGAAACATTGCAGGCCAGGAGGGAACCTAGTTTACCCCCTGTCCCTATTCAGAAAGGTAGTAATCTCCGTTTAATTGATTCAGGGAAGTATGAATGGGCATCATCACCAAAGTCTGTGAAGAGACGAAAGTATGATAAGGACTATTCAAGTGAGGATATATGTTGCCCCCTTGTGAAGGAGTTCCATGAAGAGGGTAGCTCAAACCATAAAATTGATTATGCCCGTATGAAACACCCGAGGATACATGAGGACTCTTCATAGGAAAAGTGTTCAAAATAACTGACATGTAGGACGAAGGATACATGGATGGGTTGTAATAAGTAGAGTAATCACCCATCTGAGTATTGGCTCTTGAAAGAGCATAACTAGGAATGGATCCATAAGAAGGGAAATCCCAACCTTCCGTCGTAAAAACAGGTTTAGGGACATGAATCATATTAAACGAAGATGTAGGCATTGGGTTTATGGTGCACCCAGATCCAATGCTAGGATTCATATATTGGGACACATGGGTAGACCTAGGGTTCAACTTCAACAACGCACCAACAAAACCCTAACTAGCGGCCCTTTCAGCAACACCTGTGAAGCAGATGAAGTATAGCATAGTATTCATAAAGATTTAATCACATTTATCCATTCAGCACATGGCATCAAAGCAGATCTAGCATTCATTCACAACATAAGCACTAAGCTACTATATCAGATGCATTTAACATAAAGGTTACAACACTAAGCATAAATCACATCAATATCATATCAACTACACTACACAAAGAAACCATAACACAGGATATACGTGGTTCACCTCAGCATGGGGATATGTCCACCAACTCTTCTTATTCTTTATTATCTTCTGTCAATCTTCATACATGCACAGAGCTACATAACCAACTTCCCATAGGATAGGATATATGCATGCACCTCACCAGACCCTCCTTCCCCAAGATAGGTTCGACACAGAGCCTTCTTACAATCACTTGCCCTTAAATCTACAAGTTCTCAACACACAGTATGCACTAAGCCAACCGGTCATGCACTAAGCCAATTTGATCACATAGATCCAACTACTAGGTCTATTTTCTCTTACATCGCCTAGATATCTATTTATATATTACAAAAAAGGCCTAAACATGGGTAAACCCATGGGCTGACATCCCATACTTGTTACATAAACCCTAATCCAAAAGAATCCCATAAAAGGGGGCGAGATCCCGCGATCTTCACTTCACTTGGGTGCTCTCCTTCTTCGACCAGCCTGTCGAAGTCCCAAAAAGTGGTCAAACATGACCAACGTTCTCCAAAACTTGATCAAGGGCCAACAGGCCCTGAACACTTATCTGTGACTCATCCTGAGTCACTTTGGTTTAGGAAACTCTGCTTCAAAGGCCTTAAGATTGGCTTGAGATTCCTCGACCTCTGGCTTCGCCAGAGCCTCCTTCTCAATGAACTTCTAGATGAATTTCTTGGTGACTGGTCCTTCCAAGCATTGTTCCACCATGATGACCCCTTTCTCCAGCCGTGATCCTTGTCCATCTATCTACTGAAAAAGTGTGTAGGATTCATCCTGTACCATCTGGAGTCTCTGGGTCACTTCCATGACTTTAATCTGGATGGCATGGATCTGCTGCTGAACTACATGCTGTTCCTGTGACCTTTTCATCTTCTCAATTGCTGAAAGCAGTTTCAGCTGCACTTGCACTGTCGATGCTTGTTGCTTTGCCTCTTGAAGCTGTGCTTCTAATGCTCTTAGTTCTGGGTCCTCTGTGAGGTGCTCATAGGTCTGTGCACTGCGGTTGATGAGTAGCTTACATTTCGAGGCCAATGCCTTGATTCTTTCTACTGTTCTCTTGGAAGTTTCTTCTCTATGGTATCGCACTTCCCGCAGAGTTCTTGACACTGCTTACAATTCTAGTTCTGCCACTCTTGCTTGAAGCTGTTTAGTAGCTTCAGCGAGCTTATCCACTTGACTCTCCAGTGTGTCTTATTCTATCTATGTGAGGCCCAACACAGAGCAAAGTGCTTTGGTGACTGCCTCCTTGACTCCCATCTGTTCCGTGAGAAACTGTTCTTTTTCCTTCTGGATTTGCGCTTTATCCTCTGCAAAATTCGCCTAGAGGTCATCTTTCTCTTGTTGCGCAATTCGATGTTTCTCTAGGGCTTCCTCCTTTGATTTCTTCATGGCTTCTATTTCCTACTCTTTTTATTCCTAGACACGATGAAGGCGAGCCTCTGTCACATTGGCTAATCGACATAGTTGGGCAGGCTCATTTCCTACTTCTATACCTTCTGATGACGAAGATGGTGCTGTAGACACTGCACGACTTGAGTAGAGGGATTGCTGTACCCCTTTAAGCTTCGCTTTGATCCTGTCATACATTGTCTCCTATTTGGCTTCGTTCCACTGCAAAATATCCTCTGAGGTGTCTGAGACAACTTCTATGATAAGGTCAATATCATCCACCATGAGTACAATCTGTAATTGTGGCTTAGTGGCTTTTGACTTCTTCCGTGTCGATGGTTTCTTCGGGGAAACCTTTCTTTTCTTGGATGTCTTAGCCTCCGTGATGGGATCCTTAGGCGGTGTTACTTTTCCATGTTCCTATTTGTTTTATTCCCCTTCATTCTCTTCCTAGTCTACTTCATCATCTCCTCCTCCTCCTGGTGAATCTGGTGTAGTTTCCTTTGATGCACTATTCAATTCCCGTAATTCTTCCTTCTTCCTTCTATTGCTACTGGGTCCATCATACTCTTCTCGAGTGACTACAGGAATTTTGATGAGGTTGGGGTCAGAGAGTTCTCCCTGGTCGACAGGTACAAGGAACTCTGCAGGCCATTCCTTGGTTATTTCTTCCATGTCCTCCTCTGTGATTTTGTAATAGGAATGGAGTTCTTCCTTGTGTTTGTCCCCGTGTATAGTGATGTAAATGAAGTGCTTGTCTGCATAGAACTTCACAAGTGGTTAGAATCTATGCAGTGTGTTCAAATTCATGTGAGGTAAGGATTCAATGGCCCTCTTTCGCTACAAATAATATGTGTGGGACAACACATTGGATTTCCATTGTTTTTCCATGTCACTCGAATACCAGAGCATAGTAAACTTTGCGGCCAATGGTTCAGACGACTCAATTTAAGGGAAGGTTGTTCCTTCTGGCATATCCCAAGTGATGAAGGCAATGAGAATCAACAACCAGCTAAAATGAAACTCATATCCCTGGTTCTGTGCTTCGAGACAATCTTTCTCCAACTAGTTGACATGGTAGCTTGCCCAGTTCATTTGCATCCCTTCGACACATTTTCCTGCGAGGTCGACGACGAACCCTATGACCTATGTTGGTATGTTCTTCCTGACGATCTTACCAACGATCAAATGGAAATCTAGGCACACTGCACCATTTTGGATGGAGGCTACCTTGTAGCCCCACTTCCCTTTCTCTACATCACTGTAAGTGTCTTTCATGCGTTCCACCAGGGTGTGATCTGCAGCCTTCCCTGGGTAAAAATCATGAGGATCAGGTCCTTGCATGCTTAATCCAATGATTTGATGGATCAAACCTAGATCTACAGTGATGCATCAATCCAACCACATGTAACCACCATGGTATCATGACAGGAGGAGTTTAACGCACGCGTTAACCTCCTGATGTCTGCCGAAGTGTGGTATCTTCATCACATTAAGGATTGTGGACCTCACGATGTCCATGGTCCAAGGCTGGGGGACTAACTTTGGCTTCTTCCAAATTTTCTTCTTCAAGTACTTGTGTGGGGCGAGCATTCCGTAATTTTTGCGGTCTCCTAAGTTGAAATCGTTGATCTTGAGCGTCAGGGTCTGTCCCAACTATGGTCCAACTATGTGTATCCCCTTCCGGAGGTACGCAATGATCAGTGTATAATCGAATTGTCTCGGAACTTTTTCACAACTAACCACACCAGTTAGTGGTGGGATATAGTTGGGTAGGACCGACGGGATGAGCCTCACATTTTCCAAGTCATTGCGATGCTTGCTTCATTTCTCTGTCGCAGTTCTAGAGGGCCCAGATCGATGTGCAGTCGATGGGGATGCTTGTAATCCTCTTGTTGATGAGTCCTATGCTCCTGCGGACATGACCTTCTCCACCATTAGATCTATTATAATTTTTTCCACAAACTTTTCCACTATGTTGCGTTTTCCTAACATGCATGATCGTAAAAAAATATTTCAGGTAGGCGAAAAAACACTCAGGGTAGCTAAATGGTTGGTGGAGTCTCAATAAGCACAATGTGATAATCAGTTCTCTGTAGGCTCGAGTAATCACAATTTGCAAAAGTTTCCCGGTGAGATGTTTGACAAATTAAATAGATAATGTTTGCAACGGATTCCTCCAACGGTGGGAATGCCTCAATCCATCCATTCTAGCGCGGTCTCAATGGTCCAATGGTGATATTTTCGGCAATAACTACATTGCTAGCCATTCTGGAGAGTCGTTCTAATGGCTGGGATGCCTCCAACGGTCATATTGATTCGTCATGGAAAAGGGCCAGTCTGCGCTGATCTACTAATCTGACGAAGTTCAAGTTATGCAATCCTTCCTTCTGCGAAGTCCTCTCTGAAACCTCTTACAATTTTTCTAGCTTTGCCTTCTTCTTACTGAGCATTCTAGCCTTCTTTCCTATGATCCGTGTCTCTAGATTCCTCTTTCCATTTTTATTGTTATCTTCTCTTAGCATTGTAAATTTTCAATGCTGAGGGTCTTTCAAAGGTTCTTAGTGGAATACCTCTTCATTTATTATTTCAGGGGTAGGTGCTCATTTCTCTTGCATAGACAAGTTTTTCAAACTTTCCTGTGTTTTTGCAGCTTCGACATCTAAGTCTCTGGTCCTTAGTTTCTTCAACTTGTCCTCTTGTTCTTCTAGTAAGTGTGCTATTCTCCTAGCCATGAAATCTCTTAATTCTTTCTTTTTCTGTTCTAGCGCTTCCTCTTCTTCTTTCCTTTGGATATGATCTTTCTCAATCCAGGCCCTTCCTAGAAAAATTGCAAAGGGGGCGTTGTTCTCAAAAAACTTAATGACCTCAAATTCTTCTTCCATCGATGCTCCATGAGAAATCATAGGTACATAGGTAAGTCTTCCACATAGGGTTATCAGTTTTCCTTTAAACAATCCTATTCCTCCCAATGAGGGAACCATATCAGGCTTTCCCAAAATTTCCCAAGTACTTTCTGTCATAATATTTACCTGTGTTTTCTTATCCAGAACACAGTCTATGTCGAAGTCTCCTATTCTGGGTTCTATGCACTCCTTCTCTTTTAATATCTCTGATAAACTAATATCTCTATGATCATTCAGTGTTTTTTTCATCTGTAATAATATAGTCTTTGATTCGTTTTGGTGTTCTAGCATATTCTTAGTCTGTTGACATTCCTCATGGTTTTCTTGTCTTATATTCATCTTTTCAACTTTAGCAATCATTCTAGGGCAATCCAAAACTTCATGGCCCACATATTTACAACAAAGACAAATAGGGCCTCTACCAGGGCATTCCTTAGCAAGGTGTCCCGGTCTTCTTAAACTATAACAAAGAGTCAATCCTCTCTTTCTCTTAAATGATCCCCAATTTTTCCTGTACTGTGCACTGGGATCATAGTGATGAACCTAGAAAAAATTATTTCTATGGTCTTGCATCCACTTGTTAGTCCAAAAATCCTTTCTGTGCATAGGAATAACATATCTTTCATTATTTCTATCAGATCTATTCATATCAAATCTTCTTTCTTCTAGTTGTTCCCTAGTTTCCAAACTAGGAAAAAATCTATCAAGCATAGCTAGATCCATTCTTTCGAAACAAAAATTTCCACTTATCTTACCTTTATCAAAGCACAAAAATTTAATATCTTACCTCTTTTCTTCAAATGTAATTCCCTTCTTAGCATATAGCTTCGCAAGTCAAGTAGAATACTGCGCACCACAACAAAAGATCTACACACATATCTTTCTCTTTCCTTTAGATCCTAAAAATCACAGTTTCAGGTCCTAACAATAGAACCATTTGTTGGGACACAGGGGTAGACCCAGGGTTCAACTTCAACAACACACCAACAAAACCCTAACTACCGACCCTTTCAACAACACCTGCAAAGCAGATGAAGTCTCACCCTAGGTAGAGGCAGGGGTGGTTGTAGGACTCAAGTGTCTACAACCTAGATGGGACAGATATATGTGATCACAATACTCAACAGAGCACTTATAAATTAACATTCATTAGCTTTTACCCTTATCCACATTGCAGGTCAAAATCCTAATTACAGGACAATGCAATATTCATCAAGATCTAATCACATTTATCCATTCAACACATGACATCAAAGAAGATCTATAATTCATTCACAACATAAGCACTAAAATACTATATCAGATGCATTTAACATAAAGGTTACAACACTAAGCATAAATCACATAAATAACAGATCAAATACACTACACAAAGCAACCATAACACAAGATATACATGGTTCACCCTAGCATGGGGCTACGTCCACCAACTCTTCTTCTTCTTTATTATCTTCTGTCAATCTTCGTATATGCACAGAGCTACAGAACCAACTCCGCATAGGACATGAGATCTGCATGCACCTCGTCAGATCCTCCTTCCCTGAGCTAGGTTTGGCACAGAGCCTTCTTATAATCACTTGCACTTAACTCTGCAAGTTCTCAACACACAGTATGCACTAAGCCAATCGGTAATGCACTAAGATAATTTGATCACATAGATCCAACTACTAGGTCTCTTTTCTCTTACATCACCTATATATCTATTTATATATTAGAAAATGGGCCTAAACATGGGTAAACCCATGGGCCAACATCCCATACTTGTTAGATAAACCCTAATCCCCAAAAATCCCATAAAAGGGGGTAAGATACCATGATCTCCGCTTCGCCTGGGTGCGCTCCTTCTTTGACCATCTTGTCAAAGTCCCAAAAAGTGGTCAAACATGACCAAGGTTCTCAAAAACTTGGTCAAGGGCCAACAACCAGGGAGAAGATTGCAAAGGTGAAGGCATATCAATGCAAGAATGATCAGAGACCCAAGGTGTAGACTAAGTACCATAGTTTTTCATACCATTATAAAAAACATAAGGACTCATCCCCATGATAGGAGTAGGAATCATGGGGTAGGTAGTGGTGAAAGAAGGAGTCAAAGGAACTCCACTATCCATGAGAAAGAGGACTCAGTATAAACTCTTAAGGCCAACTAGTAATAAAAAAGCACACCAAAATTCAAATGGCCAATATGCATGTAAATGGGGTAAAGTGGCTAAGTGGCTCCCTCCCTAAAGAAGGTATGTCTCTCCCAAGAGAGGCCTGAGACTCCTTGCTAAAGATCAGAGGTAATATAATCAGTTATAAGGGCCCTCGTGGGCTTAACAACTAGTCGGTTAGATCCCCCCGGAGAGGTAATCCTCCATAATGGTTGTGTTTTGTGATGCAAGAGCATCGTATAAAGCCAAAGACACGTGCCTAACGAAAGGAGACAGCTAGAAAAGCACCAACGCACATTTTGAAGTGTTTTGAAGATTAATGAATGGACATTAATGTAATAGCTAGGGAAGCGTACTTACTTTTGTGTTTTAGAGATTGTAAATAGATCTTGAGCATTGCTCTTATCTGTCGAAGGTAGATGAATTTATGTGTAATGAATGCAAGTAGGTAGATTTAATTTAATATATTAGACAGTTTTAGGAGCGTAGGAGGTAGGAGGGAAAACAGATGATAGACACTCTCAACCCTTGTATTATTGTAACATAATTCATAATTCATAAGCTGTAGAGATGCAGAGAGGAATATAAAAGGACATAGAATTTTATACATTTTTAGTTGCTATTGGCCATGTACAGGAGCACTGGATTCAATAGAAGAAAGTTTTTCATTCCAATTTATGTGTTTTTTATGGTTGTTGCAACCACCTATTAAATGGTATGTTGCAGGCTTGTTTGCATTCTCTGTGTGCATTCCACTTTAATGCCAATGTGTGTGTGCATTCTATTTCAATGCCAATGTGTGTGTGTATGCTCTAGAATTCTATGTTGAATGTTTGAATTCTAGATAAGGGGTGAATGAGTTTCAGTTGTTTCTCTTTCAGAGAAATCCTGCAAAGAGTGCAGGGGAGGGTCCACAAGGAGTGCGTCGACTAGGTTCTGTGTTTCATCTCAGGACCCTCAAAGGAGATTCAAATTACATCTTTATAGGAAAAGAGTGCCAGTAGAGCACAGAGCCATGCAAGGTGTGTGAAGGCCGGGTGGAGTCTTTGATTTTACAAATACAAGAGAGAAATTGAGAGACTACTATTGCAAGGAGTGCACAGAGTCAAAGACCCTAAATAACCAGAGGTTATTTGAAAGTTTCTGCAAGGAGTGCGTGCAGGGACCTTTTTGGAGGCCTTGAGCTTGCAAGTGGAAGCTCAGGAGGGTTAGAACCTCTCAATTATTCCAAAGGGAGACGAAGGTTGAATTAGTTCACAGGAGTTAAGTTCTGGAGGAAGGATGCCAAGTCATTTGGCCAGAAGTCCTTGAGAAGTTGAATCGGACAGTTGAATCTCTTCAGGAGGAAGTGCCAAAATCTTGTGAACCATTGGATCTCTTAGAACAATGAAGAGATTAGGAGTGAGTGCCTTTTAAACAACCATAAGCTTAGGAGCAATAGAGACTGTCAGATCCAAATCAACAAGGACCATTGATCTCGTATGCGAATTCACGTATCGGAATTCGGGGAATCAAATGACCAGTGGTTTAGGTCAAGTGTTGTAGATTTTTGAGTGGCGAAATCCCAATATAGCCAGGATCATTGGATCAAGGGAGGCACACAACCATTGATCTTGCCGAAGGTACAATTTTGGAGTCGGGCCGGATCCATATAGGAAGAGGAATGGCTGTTGGTTGCCCACTTGAGTCACGAAAGATGGAAAATCTGTGTGGACAGGTGGCAAGAACTCACCCCGTAAGCAAAGTAAAGTAGAAGTGGCAGGTGGCATGCACCCATTTCTTTGGGTAAAGTCAACCTTCGTTGACAGATCATGTTTCGGGGATTCGCAAGGGGAGGCACGAGAAGTTGGTGCTCCAACTCGCGAACTCACGAGTTGCGAAAGGTGCTTGCATAAGGCTTGGATGTGGTCCTATAGGAAAAGGGGCTGAAGAGAGGGGCTTACACCTTAGGCCATTTGCATTTCGTGTTTTATCTATTGCCAAGGGCCAGGGCATAGTATTCTAAGCACCCCAACTCGCGAGACCCGAAATCCTTTGCGGGCTTAGGCAAGGAGTTTAATTAATCCTTGTCAAGTTTTAGAGGAGATCCTGCACGGATCTCAGCCTGAGGGCAGGAGGTTTGCATCAGTTGTGGTATCAGAGCCTAGAACAAGTTCTTTTCTTTCTATAGTAGAGAGAAAAGAGGAATTTTACAGCCATGCCATTGAGAAGAAGAGAAAGGGAAATGCCTGATCCTGTAATGGAAAGAGAAATGCATGAATTAAGTGCCAGGCTTGATGCTATGGAGACAACATAGCGGTGCACAGTTAACAATGGGGATATCAGCGAAGATGAAAGTGAAAATGAAGCTGAAAATGAAGAAGTTGCAGTCGAAGATGCCGTGGAAGAATGCTTATTCAAGGCTATTGCTAGGATAGGTGCTAGGGAAAAAATGGACATTCCAATGTACGAATGCAACTTGGATGTTGAATAGCTTCTAGACTGGATTAGAGCTCTAGACAAATACTTCGACTATGAAGATTTCGAGGAAGACAAGAAAGTCAAAAATGCCATTACTAGACTTAAAGGGCATGCAACATTGTGGTGGGATGAACTGCAGGCTGATAGACGTTGCAAGGGAAAGCAAAAAATCAAAAGCTGGGATAAAATGGTTGCAAAAATGAAAGCCAAGTTTATACCTAGAGATTATCAAATAAATCTGTTTCGGAGGATGCATAATTTGAGACAGAAGCTGATGTCAGTGAAAGAATACACTGAAGAGTTCTATAGGATATACATCAGAGCAGGTAATCAGGAAAGCGATGATGAGAAAGTTTCCAGGTATATGAATGGTCTACGGTATGACATTCAGGACGAGATGAGCATGATGATGATCTGAACCATAGAAGATGCTTATTAGTTGGCTCTGAAAGCTGAAGAGAAGCTAAGCCGAAATCAAGGTCAAAGAGGCCAAGGCAGAAGTCAAAGCAGAGGTAAGACGATTTCCCAGGACAAAACTCAGAGACCTAAAGAAGAGGGTAAGAAACCTCAAACTCAACCCGAGAGAGGAGGAAGCTCATAGGGGAGGCAGTATGCTGATAGAAATACTTTTCCTTGAATCAGAGGGAGAGGAAGAGGCAGAGGAGGCAAAGTGAAATGCTTTGTCTGTGGAAAAATCAGACATAAATCCTATGAGTGTCCAGATAGGAAGAAATATGGTGGTGAAACTCACATTACTGAGGCTCAAGGATGGAATGTTGAGGTAGAGGATGCTAAGGGCAGAAGATCTTTGATGATGAGGAAAGTTCTCTTGAAACCAGAAAGGGAGCCAAAGAACCCAACCCAAAGAAATAGTCTATTTCAGACTGCTTGCAAAACAAAAGACAGGGTATGCAAGGTCATAGTAGACATCGGTAGCATGAATAATCTTGTATCTATGGAAATGGTAGAAAAACTGGAGCTAGAGACTGTTGCGCATCCAAGCCCATACAAAGTTTTGTGGCTACAAAAAGGACATTAGGTAAATGTCACTGAACAATGTTTAGTTGAATTTAAAATAGGAGGATATAAAGATGAGATATTATGTGATGTCATTCCCATGGATGTTTTTCATCTATTGCTAGGTAGACCATGACAATATGATAGAAATGTGGTGCATGATGGGAGAAAAAGCATGTATACTTTGGAGAAAAGCGGTAGGACGCACATGTTGCTGCCGATTAAGAACAAAGAGGTGAAAACAGAGATGAGCAACACTATACTTCTCATGAGTGGGAAGGAACTTCTTAAGGAAGTCAAGAATAAGGAAGACGCACAATTCATTGTGGTTAGGAAGCTTAGAATTGTTCTGAACAACACTAGGATAGGTGATTTACCTGAAGAAATCCAGGAGTTTTTGGAAGAATTTGCTGACATAGTAGTGGACGAACTACCTTGTTCGTTGCCACCTATCAGGAGTATAAGCCATCATATTGATCTTATACCTGGAGCCAGTTTGCTGAACAAAGCAGCATATAGGTTGACACTGTAGGAGAATGAAGAATTTAAGAGACAAGTCCAGGACTTAACAGACAAAGGATTGATTCGGGAGAGCTTGAGTCCATGTGTTGTTTCGACAGTGCTTAACCCAAGAAAGGACGGTGGCTGGAGAATGTGTACAGACTCAAGGGAAATCAAAAAAATTACCATTAGGTACATGTTCCCATTGCCAAGGATGGACAACTTGATGTATTTCTTGAGTGGAGAAAAGTTTTTTTAAAAGATTTATTTGAAAATCAGATATCATCAGATTAGAATGAGAGAAGGTCATGAATGGAAGACAACATTCAAGATAAATGAAGGGCTGTATGAATGGCTTGTCATGCCATTTGGATTAACAAATGTGCCCAATACTTTCATGAGGTTGATGAACAAAGTCCTGAAGGATTTCATTGGGAAATTCGTCATTGTGTATCTTGATGATATATTAATTTTCAGCAAAACTAAAGCAGAACATTTAAAGCATTTAGTTGCAGTAATGAAGAGGTTACAACAAGAGAAATTGCTGATCAATATGAAGAAATCATCATTTATGAGGACATAACTCATTTATTTGGGTTTTGTTATCTCTGCAAATGAATTGAAAATGGATCCGGAAAAGATAAATACGATTAAGGATTGGCTATTGCCGAAGAGCGTGTTTGAAGTTTGAAGCTTCCATGGTTTGGCTAGATTCTACAGGAAATTCATCCAAAACTTCAGTGGAATTAGCGCACCAATGATGGATACGGTGAAGAAAAGACATAAATATTTTCACTGGATAGAGGAAGCGGAGAAGAGCTTCAACTTGCTGAAGAAGAAGATCACTGAGCAACCAATTCTGGTTTTGCCAGATTTCAGCAAGACATTCTAGGTCAGGTGTGACGCGAGTGGATTTGCCATTGGAGCGGTATTGAGCCAAGACAATAGGCCGATCACATATTTCAGTGAAAAAATGAATGAAGCAAAGATCAAGTACTCCACATATGACAAAGAATTCTATGCAGTCATACAAGCACTGGAGAAATGGAGACACTATTTGGTTCCCAAGGAGTTCGTTTTGTACAGTGATAATCACGCTTTGCAATTCATGACTCGACAGGAGAAGTTGAACCAAAAACATGCTAAATGGGTTGAATACATGCATAATTTTACTTTTGTGACTAAGCATATTTCTGGAACTGCTAACAAAGTTGCTGACACTTTGAGCAGGAAATGTTTGCTTATGCAGGAATTCAGAGTCAAGACTTTGGGTTTTGATAACCTCAAGGAAATGTAAAGGGATGATCTAGACTTCAAAGAGGCATATGAGGCTTATGAGAATCCAATTCTTAGGGATAGAATCCAATGGACTGAATACATGATCCAGGATGGATGATTGTTCAGGGGAAATCAACTATGTATTCCAAAATGCTCCATGAGGGAGAATTTGCTGAAGGAAAAGCACAATGGAGGATTGGTTGGACACTTCGGTCATGAAAAAATGTTCTCAAAGTTGAATGGCTCATATTTCTGACCAGGGATGAGGACATATGTGAAGAAATTTGTGGACAGGTGCATAATTTGTCAGCACATGAAATGAAAAAGGCAGAACACAGGGTTATACCAATCATTACCCATACCGGAAAGGTCATGGGATGCCGTGAGCATGGATTTCATATTGGGACTACCAAGGAAACAAAGGGGATATGATTCAATATTTGTAGTGGTAGACATATTTTCAAAGATGGCACATTTCATACCATGCCAGAAAACCAGTGATGCAACTCATATTGCGAACCTGTTTTTCAAGGAAGTCGTTAGACTTCACGGCTTACCAAGGAGTATCATTTATGATCAAGATACCAAGTTCATAGGACATTTCTGGAGGACCTTATGGAAGAAGTTGGGGACAAATTTATCTTTTAGCTCAGCATATCATCCTCAGACGGATGGACAGACAAAGATTGTGAACAGGAGCTTGGGAGATTTGTTAAGGAGCTTAGTGACTGAACACCACAGTCAATGGGATCACATTCTGCCATAGGCGGAATTCACTTACAATGATTCACTCAATAGAATCACAGGGCAGAGTCCATTCCATATTGTATATGGAATGCAACCAAGGGGGGTTTCTAAATTGAAAGATTCAGAACAAGATGAATTTAGGAGTGCTAGTGCAGAGGACTTTGCAGAAGGAATGAAGGAGCTTCATAGCATAATTAAGGAGCGATTGCAGAGTTCAATTCAAGAGTACAAGCATAGAGCAGATCAACACAGGTGAGAACTTCAATTCGAAGTTGGTGATTTGATTCTTACACATTTGAGGAAGGAGAGGTTCCCAAGGGTAACATACAACAAGCTGAAGATGAAAAAGATTGGACCATGCAAGGTCATAAGGAAATTTGGGACAAACACATATGAGATTGAATTACCCGATGGGGTCGGAATATCACCGATATTCAATATCGTGGATTTGTACCCTTACAGAGTTGAAGAAGAAGGAGTAGAAGATAAACAAGAAAAAATTCAATAGACAAAACAAATGCTTGTAGCTGAAAAGCCACAGATGGAAAGCATAATTGACAAGAGGATTAGCAAAAAGACCAAGAGAAAAGAGTATTTTGAATACTTGGTCAAATGGAAAGGACATCCTATTGAAGATGCCAGTTGGGAGGATGATACAACAATTCAAAAGCATGGACGAACAATGAAGGAACTCATGAATAAGAGTTCATGAAAATTTTCAAGCGAGGGAGTATGATGCAGGAGCATCGTATAAAGCCAAAGACACATGCCTAACCAAAGGAAACAGCTGGAAAAGCACCAACGCACATTTTGAAGTGTTTTGAAGATTAATGAATGGACATTAATGTAATATCTAGGGAAGCATACTTACTTTTGTGTTTTGGAGATTGTAAACAGATCTTGAGCGCTGCTCTCATTTGTCGAAGGTAGACGCATTTATGTGTAATGAATGCAAGTAGGTAGATTTAATTTAATAGATTAGACAGTTTTAGGAGTGTAGGAGGTAGGAGGGAAAATGGATGATAGACACCCTCAACCCTTGTATCATTGTAACATAATTCAAAATTCATAAGCTGTAGAGCTGCAGAGAGGAATATAGAAGGACATAGAATTTTATGCATTTTTAGTTGCTATTGGCCATGTACAGGAGCACTGGATTCAATAGAAGAAAGTTTTTGATTCCAATTTATGTGTTTGTTATGGTTGTTGGAACCACCTGTTAAATGGTATGTTGCAGGCTTGTTTGCATTCTCTGTTTGCATTCCACTTCAATGCCAATGTGTGTGTGCATTCTATTTCAATGCCAATGTGTGTGTGTATGCTCTAGAATTATATGTTGAATGTTCGAATTCTGGATAAGGGGTGAATGAGTTTCAGTTGTTTCTCTTTTTGAGAACTCCTACAAAGAGTGCAGGGGAGGGTTCACAAGGAGTGCGTCGAATAGGTTCTGTGTTTCATCTCAGAACCCTCAGAGGAGATTCAAATTGTGTCTTTACATGAAAAGAGTGCTAGTAGAGCACAGAGCCCTGCAAGGTGTGTGCAGGTTGGGTGGAGTCTTGGATTTTACAAATCCAAGAGAGAAATTGAGAGAATGCTGTTGCAAGGAGTGCATAGATTCAAAGACCTTAAATAACCAGAGGTTATTTGAAAGTTTCTGCAAGGAGTGCGTGCGGGGACCCTTTTGGAGGCTTTGAGTTTGCAAGTGGAAGCTTAGGAGGGTTAGAACCTCTCAATTATTCCAAAGGGAGACGAAGGTTGAATTGGTTCACAAGAGTTAAGTTCTGGAGGAAGGATGCCAAGTCATTTGGCCAGAAGTCCTTGAGAAGTTGAATCAGACGGTTGAATCGCTTCAGGAGAAAGTGTCGAAATCCCGTGAACCATTGGATCTCTTAAAACAATGAATATATTAGGACCAAGTTCCTTTTAAACACCCATAATCTCAAGAGAAGTAGAGATTGACAGATCCGTATCAACAAGGACCGTTGATCTTGTATGCGAATTCACATATCGGAATTCGGGGAATCGAATGACCAGTGGTTTGGGTCAAGTGTTGTATATTTCTGAGTGGCGAAATCCCGATACAACTAGGACCATTGGATCAAGGGAGGCACACAACCGTTGATCTCGCCGAATGTACAATTTCAGATTCGGGGATCCATAGAGGAAGAGGAACGACTATTGGTTGCCCACTTGAGTCACGAGAGCTGAAAAATCCATGTGGACAGGTGGAAAGAACTCACCCTGTAAGAAGAGTAAAGCAGAAGTGACAGGTGGTGCACACCCATTTCTTTGGGTAAAGTCAACCTTTGTTGATGGATCACATTTCAGGGATTCACAAGGGGAGGCACAAGAAGTTGGTGCTCCAACTCGCGAAGTCGCGAGTTGCGAAAGGTGCTTGCATAAGGCTTGGCTGTGGTCCTATAGGAAAATGGGCTGAAGAGAGGGGCTTACACCTTAGCCCATTTTCATTCCATGTTTTGGCTATTGCCAAGGGCCAAGGCATAGTATTTGAAGCGCCCTAACTCGCGAGACCCAAAATCCTTTGCGGGCTTAGGCAAGGAGTTTAATTAACCCTTGTCGAGGTTTAGAGAAGGTCCTTTGCAGATCTTGGCCTGAGGGCAGGAGGTCTACATCATTTTGTCCCACCCTTATCTGACCCAGGGTACCTACAGAATAACCCCTGCAAGTTGTTAGAAAAACAGGACCGTGGAGCAATAAAATAAAACAAATGTGGAAACAAAACACAGAAGATACACAATATGATAGAGACACAGATTTACGTGGTTCACCCAGTGTGGGCTACATCCACCATAGAAATTGCCAAGTCCTTCCTTTATTATTATCCAACATATGAAGGGATACAACCTACAACAAAACCCACTGTAACTTCCTCTTCTTTTTATCACAGTCTCCTATCCCAGAATACAATATTCGCCATCATACATAGCCACAATACATTTCCCTCATAAAAGAGGGTTTCCTTCTAGGGAAAAAAACCCTAACATAATTTCAACCGTTAGATCTGCGACCTTATAATGAACAGTCCATATTTACAATGAAATTACAATATACTTTTACAAGGTAATTTTTCCTTCGGGGGCTTTGCCCCCAAACCCCACAGAGGGGGTACCCCCCTCTGCACTCCCCCACGTGGAAGAGTGTACATACTTCTGGAGTGTAAATACTTCATGGGGTATAAACATGGATGAAAATAAAAGACCTATGAATCAAGAAGATAATCAGGCTCCACAACCAACAATCTCCCACTTGGAGACTGATCTCAACAACTC